>JAODAL010006490.1:0-115000 GCA_025379985.1 Phyllomedusa bahiana | reverse complement strand
TTAAGGGGTTAAGCGCCCCCCCCCCCCACTCCCCGAGCGATCCGGGGTCGGGGCCGACGCTGCGGGATGTCAGTTGTCATATACAGCTGACACCCCGCGCCGATCGCGCGAACTCTGCTTTAGAGTTCGCGCGATCCTCAGGACGTATCCATACGTCCAGGTGCGTGAACCCCCAAACGACCTGGACGTATGCATACGTCAAAGGTCGTGAAGGGGTTAATACAACGGTTTTACCAGTGATATGCCCATGACGATTGGCTGGGTTGCCCAGTATTTCACATACACTGCAGGTCTTGACTGCCTGAGGTTTTGCATGGGGAAACTGATTTTAAAGGGTTTGTCTCACTAGAAGGATTGCTTTTTATGTAAAAAGTGTTTCAAAAACAAGTCATTTAGCAATATGTGTCCATTAACAGTGTCCTATCTATTTTGAGATATCCCCTCTTGTATGGGCTGCATCAGCTCCTCAGGTCTCTACAGCTACAGACCTGTTTGATCTATCCTGATAGGCTGTCAGCACTGGTTGCTATAGCTACAGACCTGGCTTCTACTGCAGCCTAGTAGAAGCCATTAAACACGCCCCTGAATCCAAAATGAAACCCAGAAAACAGGACTGAGGTAAGATGAATCAATGTAGTGAGACAACCCCTGTAAGTTACAAAGGTAATTGCATGGTAAAAATATTGTATTCCGAGGCCACTCGTAACTTGTGAGTCTACTGTTCTACATTTAGAGGAGTGTCTGTCCACCTAGTGCATGGATGGGTCACGTCTGCTAGAGCAACAGCTGCTTGTACGGGCTGTTCTCCACTCTAGTCCATAGGAGCCATAAATGAGGGACCCACTCTATAATTTTCATATGCCTAAATAAGACATAGACAGGGGTTGTCTGCATGCATTTTTAATCACAACAAAACCACACCTTGTGAATACACTCTCACAGTGTAGGAAGGCTTTAGCTGTCCTGCTTATACGGGGGGACACTGGGCACCGGTAAATTATTGGAAGCAAAGGCAGATAAATGTAAACTAAACTACATTATGTAAACCTAGATAGGTGTGATAATGTTACATTTTATTATATTACACTAATTGGATTAGATATATTGTCTCTGGTGAATTTGTTCCTATAATAAAAGTTTGATAAGGCGAAAGAAAGTACTACCATTGATTATGGGAAACGCCTAGAACAACTGAAGAAAAAAAGAGATCTCTCTTTCACTACACTGACTGCATACATCAAGGTGATGCTTATACCAAGGGGCTTACGTACCAACTTACAGCCCATCCTACTCAAAGATGACATATTATATAAGGAGCAGGTGCATAACTAGAGAAGCCAGGGCCCCAAAGCAAACTTTTGGATGGGGCCTCCTACCCCCTCCCCTCGCCCACCTCCCTGACCACGACCATGTACCAGGACATGCAGTTAGATAATGTAGATAATACAAGGGGCAAATACCTCACCATACATCTCACCATCATACTACTACCAAACAAATCCACTATACCAAGACCAACATTAGCAATAACACTACTACATATGGACCTGATTATACCACCAGAACATGACCACAAATTACCACCACATAGTGACTGAATAATACCCCTACACTATTACTGATCAGTACACAAAGACCAATAGTACCGCCATTTAGTGACCATATAGTGGTATATACTAGTGTACACAGGCTCTGCAGACTGTATATAACCACCATACAGTGACCATATAGTGGTAGACACCAGTGTACACAGGCTCTGTAGACATATAAGTGATTACAGTGTAGTTACATCTTGTGACTCACAGGTGACGTTTCTCTGATGAGTCGTTGACTTTCCCCTTTGTTCCGCATCCGGTCCAGTCCGCCATCATGATGACTTCTCCCGACCACGTGTCCCTGCAGATTTAGACACATATCTTAGAATCCTGACTTTTCCAGCACCTGCCCCCCTGGCTATATGGGGTCCATTTAGGCAGGCAGGATTTAGATAGGATATATGGGGCCCCAAATAGGCAAGGTTTAGGTAGCCAATAGAGTGCCCATATAGGCAGGCAGGGTTTAGGTAGCTATAGGGAGCCATACAGGTAGACAGGGGTTAGGTGGGATATAGGGGCCATATAGGTAGGGTTTAGGTGGCTAAAGGGGCCCCATATAAGTAGACGGGCAGGCTTCGGGGGCTATATAGGTAGGCAAGCTTATAGGGGCTATATAGGCAGACAGGCTTCACGGTAGCTATAGGGCTATTCAGGCAGGCAGACAGAGCTATATAGGCAGCCTTTAGGGGGCTATATAGGCAGGCGGGGGGGTATAAAGGCAGGCTGGGGGGCTAGACAGGCAGGCTGGGGAGATATGCAGGCAGGGTGGGGGTTATCTAGCCAGGCGCGGGGGTATAAAGGCAGGCTAGGGGGTATAAAGGCAGGCTAGGGGGTGGAATAGGCAGGCTAGGGGTATAAGACAAGCTGGGGGTATTATAGGCAGGCTTAGGGGGTATATAGGCAGGCTTAGGGGTATACAGGCAGGCTTAGGGGGTATACAGGCAGGCTAAGGGTGTATACAGGCAGGCTTATGGGGGTATACAGGCAGGCTTAGGGTTATACAGGCAGGCTAAGGGTGTATACAGGCAGGCTAAGGGTGTATATAGGCATGCTAAGGGTGTATACAGGCAGGCTTAGGGGTATACAGGCAGGCTTAGGGGGCATAAAGGCAGGCTTAGGGGGCATATAGGCAGGCTTAGGGGTATATAGACAGGCTTAGGGGTATACAGGCAGGCTTAGGGGGTATACAGGCAGGCTTAGGGGCAGGTAAAATAAGAAATAGTTTACTTACCTCGTTCCACGCTCCCCCGATGCGCTGCGCTGCAGCCTCTCTGCAGCCTCTGTGCTCAGCGCGGGCGGCGCGGTGATGTCACATCACCGCGTGCGCCCACGGGATCACATAGGGCCGGCAGGGGAAGTAGCAGAGCGGATCGTCGCTCCGCTCTGCTATCTCCAGGCAGCGCTGCCTCTGAACTCTCGGGCTGGAGGGCCCAGGCGTTCAGAGGTAGTATGCGCCGGGCCCCTCAGCTCCGCGCCTGCCGCAGTGAACTGTTAAGTTCACTGCCGGCGGGCCCAGGAGCGGCATTACCGGGGTAGCGGACGCAGTAGCAGCTGCCCCGGGGCGCGGGCCCCCCTAAGCGCATGGGCCCCGGGGCAACTGCTACGTCTGCTACCCCGGTAGTTACACCCCCGATAAGGAGAGATGGTTTGCACTGTCAAATCGTTATTCAATGGACCTTATGTTGTAAACTGTTCAACATCTTCAGATAGCGATTCAAAAAACAATGGAGGACATTAAATCCTGTGATGAGGAGTTTAAAAGAATTGCTGCTAGTGATGTCTACACTAAAACCTGTGACCAACTGAAGCCCACCTTAGATGATATGAAAACTAAATTACTTCAAATAAAGCTCAACAAATTTGAACGAGAGACATGGGACTATTTGAATAATCATGTCTATACTTGTCTAGATGACCGGGCTCGTGTGAATAGAGGCAGACGAGTGATGCGAACATCCCGTATAGATGCCCCATCGGAAGAATTAATGTCTAGTTCTGATAGTAAAATTCAAAGGGAACCTATGCAGCTACGATCAAACAAAATTACAAAAAAGGACTTACTTTTTTAGAGAGTTCGAACACACAGGAAGAAATCGATTCAGCATCAGGTCTGCAACAAGGGACTGGCGATCCCAAAAATCAGCGGAGGAACAAAAGTCGCAAGAGGATATGAACACATTAGCGCTTAATATTTCCTCTAAAACGCTAACAAAGGAACAAATAGCGGTTCTTGATAAAGGGCTGAATTTTTTTCCACAAAAAGAAAAACAACCATTTGACTTTAATGTTGATTTTTTCCGTATGTGTAGGAATATGCGCCTTAAAATGCACTTTTCATCTAGTGATAGTTCTAATAGTATGGATACAATGGTGGTTAAAAAACTTCGGAAAAATGGTCAATATGATCCTGTAGTTGTTAGTTCAGCTCTAGAGGTGTTTGAAAATTTGGATAAAAATGAGATTATTAGTAAGTGGCACAAGGTTAAATCTAGAATTCCTCAGAATTTATCTGTAGCTGAAAGGCAGGCGATAATTTCTTTGAAAGAAGATAAGGATTTAGTGATCAAGAAGGCCGATAAAGGCGGTGCTACGGTCATTATGGACCGAAGTTTATATACACAAGAGGTGGCCCGTCATTTAAGTAATTCTACTTTATACAAACAATTGGAAACTGACCCCACAGTGGAGTATAAAAAAATGATAGATGTTATCTTAAATGAGGCGGTTGAGATGGGTTTAATATCAACAAAGGTATGAGATATGCTTACAACTACTAACCCTTGGGTTCCATTGTTTTACTTGGTCCCGAAGGTCCATAAGAGTATTGAATTCCCTCCGCGCCGCCCAATAGTTTCGGGTGTAAAATCACTTGAACCATTGGCTGTTTTTATTGATTCTTTTTTACAACCGAGTGTAAAATCTAATGAAAATTGTCTTAGGGATACCAAACAATTCTTGTCTAAAATTCAAAGTGTGAATACGTCTGGGGCTACCTGGCTATGTATTATGGATATAAAATCTTTCTTTACATGTATCCTACATAAAGAAGGATGTGAGGCGGTTAGGGAATCCCTTGTTAATAATCCTAAACTTTCCAATTCTTTCATTGCATTTTTGATGCATCTTTTGGATCTTGTACTTAAAGATTTTTTTTTGCTTTGGTGAGAATCTTTATTTGCAGACACAGGCGACCTTGATGGGGTCCCCTGTGGCACCAAGTTTTGCAAATATTTTAATGTTTTTTTTTAAAGAGTTCGTTTACCATTATGAATATTTTTCTGACGTAGCCATATGGCTACGTTATGTGGATGACGTATTCATTTTGTGGACGGGGACTGAAGCCGTTTATTATTGTTTTTTGAATATCTTAATGGGTGTCATCCTCTTATTGAATTCTATTTTAGTAAAGATCAGTATGTAATTACATTTTTGGATGTTGAAGTTAAAAAAGAAGAATTAGGTCTGTCCACTTTGTTATACAGCAAACCTATAGATCGTAACAATATCTTACACCATAAATCTTTCCATGCCCCTCAAAGTTTAAGGGGTATTCCCCGTGGTCAATTTATCAGGGCGTGACGTATATGCTCTACTGATGAGCTATACCTTGAAAATATGAAAAAATTGATAGATACATTTACAGCTAGGGGTTATGATCAGGAGGAATTACAGAGAATAGGTTATAAAGTTTTTTCTAAAGAACATAGTGAATTGTTTAGAACAAAAGAAAAACGTGATAAAGATCAATTTATGTTGGCATCTACGTTTGACCAGCATTCTATGTTGATACAGAAAGTAATACGTAGGCATTGGCCAGTTTTGCTAAGTGACCCACAATATGGTCACTTATTTAAGAATGGTGATAAGATTCAGCACCCGTTGAAAGGCTATGATATTACCATCACGGGATTTTTTAACTGCCAAACTAAGAATGTAACTTACATCCTTAAATGCCCAAGTGGCAAGGTTTATGTCGGCCAGACAAGTCGTCCCATTCGTGTCAGAATAAATGAACACAAGTCTGCCATAAGACTATATGGTTCCAAAATGGTGAAAACAGATGAGACCAAATTTGGTGAGACAACTGTGGCGAGGCACTTTAATTAGTCGCGCCACCAAGTTCACGAGTTAAGGTGGTGTGTAGTGGAAGAGCTGTCAGGTATTGAGGGTAATACCCTTCATTCCCGTTTGCTTCAGCAAGAAGCTTTTTGGATATTTAAATTGGATTCAATTGTACCCAAAGGGTTAAATGGGGCATTTAGCCTTAGGTCATTTTGTAATGGATTTGATGTTTTCTATAGTGCTGTCTACCGTATGTGTCTGTTAGAATGTTGCAATACTATCTTTACGTATGTAGTTTAGCTATTTTTATTAATCACTTGATTGTATCTATTCAGAATGGTATAAATAGGTGCTACTCGTACTACTCATGTACCTGTGGTGGGAGGATCGTCCTGCTGTGCGCCGGTCTGAGGAAGGAGGAGCCACCTCCGAAACGTCACCTGTGGCGCCCGGATGTGAGGATGTTTACTACAGACACAGACAACCATTCTCTCTCTCCGCTATTGCATATCTAAGTATGGACAAACACTACAATTGATATTAATGCATTGTAAATGATGAACTGAATCTCGTTGAGCACAGGTTTATAATTGTTTAGTATATATGGAAAATCCTGGAAATTTTATGGAAGTTTAAATACAACTAATATAAAGCAAATTTTGCACGTATTTGGACTTGCGATAATTTTCTTTATGAATGATTCCGTAAGAGGGGTAGTGGAGAAAAACCCCAGCATTCAGTCCATATCCTGTGCTAGCTATATAAGTTTAGCAGTCTACAATTAGCTCAGTCACAACAAAACCACACCTTGTGAATACACTCTCACAGGTGGGGAAGGGCTTTAGGTCGTTTATCGGGGGGACCGGGCCCCGGGAAAATTTTATTGGAAGAAAGGCAGATAAATGTAAACTAAACTACATATTAAACCCAGAAAGGGGTGTAATGTTAATTTTATTATATTACACTAATTGGATTAGTTATATTGTCTCTGGTGAATTTGTTCCTATAATAAAAGAATCTCCAAGGCTCGAACCTAATTAACTCCTCATCGTTATACTTTTCCCTTGTTGTTAGTGGGTATAAATGAAGAGATTGATTGTCACATATAAACAAGCTTTTATACAATGTTTAAGGATTAAAATAAATACATTTTAACTTTTGTCTCAGGCCCTTGCTGTTGTAATGATGCTGGTTCACACGGACGACAACAAAACTTGTATGAAATTAAGCCAACGAGCAGTTGTGTGCAAGTTATACGAAGCATGTATCAAAGAATAAATATAGGAACCAACAGATGACAAACAGCAAGACTGACAAGGACACAAATGGAGATGGAAAGATAATGACTTCCATCCAGGTGCAAGACACCAAAAAAATAAAATACCTGACCCTGCAATAACATTTAAAAATCATCCCCAACCTTCCCCAGCGCTGGACCCAAACCCCGACACCCCCCGGTGTTTATACCCCTGACAATACCCGCCAATACCCCTTTCATGTTACCCTAACCCAAAACGTATAGATACCAAAAGAATCAGGGAAAAGAAGACACTGCAGATAAGAAGCAACAGAGACCTAAGGGTCTGTTCACACAACATTATTGTACGCTCATTTTAGGGCATACTTTACGCTGAAATACGTCCCAGAATAAGCCTCAAACAATGTTCCATGCAGCTCTCATTAATTCCAATGTAAAATACGAACTGTCGTTCACAAGACACATATTTTACAAGAGTATTTGCGATGCGTATTTAGGAACAATTTCACTCGCGTAAATTTAAGTGCCTTTTCAATTCTTGAGACATTTATGTGAGTAAAACCCCCATAGAACAATTGTGGAGTGTACTTTCAGCGTGTAATTGCTGCAAAAAAATACACTTCAAAATACACCTGTATGAACATCCCTTAAGTCAAAAGAGGGCTCTAAAACTGGGAACAGATAACTAACCTAAAACAGGACGGAATACAAAAAGCTCACTATATACAAATCTCTAAGCTACGAGTATACACAGCATCATTCGCCAAGTGAAACTCTGCTTTATAGAGGGCTAGCAATCATCCACTCCCAAATTATCAAGCGCACTTGTGGGCATGGTCAGCCGATAGTCCAGAGAGTTGTTTGAGGTATCTGTATAGCAACAGCCTCATCTGACCTATTAAGCTGGAAAATTCCTGCCCTATGTAACGCTTTTGAAAAGTAGAAGTTTTGTGTAGTAGTCCTGATCATTGCCAAGCCTAGTGTTTCATCTACAATTTTGAGAGGAGAATATCCCTCTAACTGTAAATTAGATCTAGTATTTTTAATTTCAATTATTTTAATAAAATACGTACTAAAAAGACTTACTCACTTATCTATGGGCTTCCTGCAGTTGTACATCAGCTGTATTAGGACAGAAAGCTCAGTTTTATTTGTCTAGACATTAAAGAAAACACCTCTGTGTTGAGACCAGGGGATCAGGTGACCACAGATCTGTCTTTTTCAAGGATTTCAACAAGAGTGAGGATACAACAGGCATGTACAGAGACTGAAGTTGGGAGTCAGGAAGATATACCAAGCACAAGCAAAAAATTTGGAGGCTTGTAGTTGTACAAGGCAAAAGTGAAACCGCTTTTAAAACATAAAAAGAATAGAGGCAACATTCAGGAAAAGCAAAAATTATACCAAAAAACTTTACAGGGAGAGAAAAAGTCTAAGGCAAGTCATTTGAGAACTATTATTTTTTTGGCTTTCTGGACAACCCCTTACAATGGCTCTGGTAAAATAAAAGTTAGACTGCCTTCCAACAGCCATAATGTTTTTATATTTTTCTGTCTACATAGATATACAAGGCTTGTTTTTTCTTGGACAAGTTATATTTTAATTAGCATAACTTAATTTATATGTAACAAAAACAAGAAACTATAATTTTGTAATAATTTCCTGATGAAAATTTAGCACTAGCCTTACACCAAAGTGACATTGTTTGGTGGTTCGAACTAGTCTGCAATCATGCAAAGTGTCAGTCGATATGGTTACAACTTAGTGGGGAGCGACACAGCAGGGGGTCTTGAGCTGCTAGTTAGAGTCTTGATATGGGCTATATGTTGTGCCAAGGTTTTTACAGTATGTATAAGAGCAAGGAAGGCAGCTATAAACAGGGTTCAGACTGACTTCAAGTAGATTTTTCTTGGTCCAACACATAACTACTGTAGGTTAAACCACTCATAATATCAAATATATCCAGAATTTCTTTTACCCAAAGCAACACTATCCAAGCATTTCAAGGTAAACGTTGTTTGAACTATTTCCAATTTAGAAAACTTATTTTCATACAGCAGGGTCTTCTTTCCAGGATCTCCACCTCTTGGGCAGATGAGAGCGTGGTGACACAGAGCGCCGTGCCCCCTGCCTTCGCCAAAGAGCCCATTGATTGAGTAGGCACGAGAAATGCCTAGCTCCCTTGTGGTGGCGCTGCAGGGAAATCGAACACTTGTGATATTTCCCCACCAATTACAGTAGATCACCAGGAGTCCAAGCATGGGCACACATCAAGAGCAACTTATAGACGAAAGGACCCTTCCAGAAAGAAAGGATTGCCCAAAGTGGAGAACCCCTTTCAAATGTATTTTCTGTCCTCTATTTGAAAGTTTCCAAGTCTATGCTCAGACAAGGAGAATCAATTTGACTTGGATGACTTCAAAGTAGTTATTCCAGAATCACAACCGTCTTTTCTTACTACTTAGTTTCTTGAGTCACAAATCTAATAATTCTTTATTCTTGCTTTATCAAATGATTCCCAAAAGTAGCTCAGGTCTATACTCTAGACAGCTCCATCTTAACTTTAGATCATGGTCAAAATTATATATATTTATATATTTTATATATATATATATTATAATATATATTTTTTAAAATAATTTTTATTTTTAATTTTCTTTTTTATAATATTTTTATTTTATAGTGTCCGACTGCAAATATGTATTGGGACAGGATCAGAGTGTTCTATCTGTGCGGATCAGGCCGATAGGCTTTTCTTCACATTTTCCTTAGGGGGAGTTCACAGGACGTGGAAATTATGCTCTTGCAAGAGTGTAATTTCAATGCGATTACGATGCACAATGGCCCCTTATCCTTAAAGGGGTTTTGCTACGAACTTATCTCATACCTCCTGTATCCAGCTCTTCAGCTCTGTGTGCTCATAAGGGGGCTTGAGTGATTTGTTTGAATTGCATATCATGTGACCCAGCAGGATGACATCACCATATCTTTCCTTACTCTAATTAAAGAAAGGTCTGTTTATGTAAAGAGCTGTGAGAAGCTACAATGTACCTCAGAGGTAAAGTTTTTACCTCATAGCACAAGGTTCAAATCCCTGTAGGAACCAAACCTGTGGATTTTTTTTCTCTTTATCAATGCACATACCCCATTGAGGTTTCTTTTTTTTTTTTTATTTGCACTGTTTAACAAATTACAAAGAAGCAGAGAGGACAGAAGTAGAATGACAGCACCTGGAGTTGTACACTCAGTAGCTGCCTGAGAGAAGAGGACATCTGGCCAGAACTGAGGAGCTCTCAGCCCTGGTTGTATCCCCTGGAGATGAGCTGTAAATAATGGATCACTAAAGGAGCAGCTAAAACAAAAATGGTGCAGAATTTTTAATAATGATGAATGGTGAAAAGGTTTATTATTTCATTTGCAAGCTTCCCACATCAATTTTACTTCAGGGCAAAACCCTTTTAAGCATTTGATGGCATGTATATGTCTGAAAAAATTTACATATAAATTCTTGTCAAAATACACATCATCTAAATGACGGCAAATATTTTAGATTAAAGTCTATGAGAAGTGTATTTGCTCTGGGTCTATTTTGGTGCGAAATACGCACAAAAATAGATGCAAAAATACGCTATGTTAACATACCCTTACTGAGAAGATGCAGAATAATGTTGTAAAGATGGTGAGTAAATCAGATTCTATAATATATAATTTGACTATAGAAAATTCGCCATACAAGAGCCAATGGTCAATTGTTCTGCTATCCATCTACTTAGAGCTAAGAACAATCAGCACATTCACAAACTACAGGGGCTAAAATACAAAAGTAAAATAATTAAGAGTTATAGCAGTACTCGGCAAGCATTAAATCCTGGTTCACATCTTCAGAGCTTCTGTTTAAAGCCAAAAACAAGGGACATCATGAAGGAAATCTCATTTACTCTATTGTAGTCAATGTTGTCTGTTGGACATCGTTGATGTCGGTCATGTAATGGATCTGACACCACTGCTATGACTGAACACACAACCAGAAAGTGCGAACGCAGGACCTAACCTATAGAATGTTAGTATCAACTATATGAATTATTTTAATTGCAGCACTGCTATACATGCACACACTACACATGTAATACAAAGGTTCTTAATGCACATTCTGCTCAAATTGTGTGATCAAATTATACCACACTTGTCAAATATTCCGTTCTAGGTGAGCCACGCAGACACAATAATATGAGAGAGATGGGACGGAAGTCCATCATAGTCAGGCTGAAATGTCTATTGATACAGTACGCGGGCGTGGGCAGTACGGTAAGATGGGGCGTAAGCCCGCCATGGAGATGGTGAACTTGTCTGAGGATTGTTAGTTATGGGAGTATGGTCGCAGCTTTAGCGCACATATTATTAGTGTGCGTGCGGGGAGATTTGGGAAGGGGGAGTGGGTTTTTGTGGATTCTCTGATGGCTAATTGGTGAGCACCTAAATAGGGTGTGTTAACCTAATTTGATATAAAAGGAAAGTGAGCTTAGACCACATGGGATCGGACCTCTAACCCCTGATGAAGCCAGGTTAGCTGGTGAAACATGTTGGGGAGTCAGGCATGACATTTTAAATTGTGATTTCTCACCTCTGTCTACAAATGCCATCCGCTGCAGAGGGGTGTCAAAAGGGAGCCTTATTTGTCCTGTGTTTCCCTTAGATTAGGGACGATTTGCCCCAAATAAGAGGCTTGGGATCCCCCACTGGAGTCAATAATTTGTTGTATTATTTAAGGCTTTTCCTGTTGGTAGGTGGGGTTCCACAAGGCTTGATAGTGGAAAAGGAGCTATTCCTTCCTTCAGAAGTAGAAAGGGTTAAATGGGGAGGTTAGAAATCAGGTTTTTAAAAGGTAGGTATAGAGGTTGAGTTTTACATAATAAAAGGTTACGTTTTAGTGTTTTATAGATAGAGAACTGATAGAGTTTAAGTTTGCCTATGCAAAATAGTAAATATACAAATTATACCACATCACGGTAAACTCATGAAGTCTCCCAACAGAAATATTTTTTTTTCCTTTTTAAAACTGATCATGTTGCACAACTCATCTCTGGATTTGTTCCATCTCTCCTAGACTGCATTTATTAGAGCAGACTATGGCTGTTTTAAGTTTAATTTGGGGTATTGTGTGTACATTCTGATCTGATTGTTTGAGCCCATCTACCACATTAGTGTAGGTTCCACCTGATGAGTTTACTTTAAACAGAATGGCCTCTCTCTGAGCCACGGAAAACATTCTGCTGCCTGCAAAATCCTCCAGTATGACCAATATGACAGTGGATCCGTAATGGTGGGGTGAGGTATTTCTTTAGAGCACAGGTGTCAAACTGCGGCCCTCCAGCTGTTGGGAAACTACAACTCCCATCATGCATTTTTAATCTTTAAAAAGGGGCATGTGGGAGTTGTGTTTCCCAACAGCTGGAGGGCCCGCATTTTGCACCCTGCTTTGGAGGTTTGCACACCCCTCCCTGACTGCCTTTAGGTACGGATGAGATGTCAGACCCTTTGTGGGTTTATGCAGGTGCATTGGCCCCTGGTTCCTTAGTTCATGACAATTTTTGGGTCTCATGGGGCTGAGTGTGTCAGCAGTTCCTGCATGTGATTCTTGTTTTATGGACTGGCTGCCCGTTCCCCAAACCTAAATCAATTGAGCAATCTGGGACTTTAAAGGGGGGGTTGTCTACTCATTAATTATGTTACCAAAATTCCAAATTTTCTTGTTTTCATTTTAATTCAGGGGTGGTTTTTTTGTTCTACTAGGTGCAGGAATCATGTCTGTAGCATAGCGACCAGCAGGCGCCTATCAGGAAGTCAAACGGGTCTGTAGCTAAGACCCAAGGAGCAAATGCAGCCCATACAAGAGGGGTATTAGGAATAGTAGAACATTGTTAATGGTTTTATTGCAAAGTGACTTGTTTTTGCAAGATTTTTAAAAATAAAAAGAAAAATTGGGTTGAGAAAACCCCCTTTTAATCTTGTTCTTTCCCCAATGCCACAGGCACCACAGACTTCCAGGAGTTAACCGATGCTTTAAATCCTTGTCTGGGAGGAGACCTCAAGGAACTCCCCGCCCTAGGACTACCAGGCATTGTAGGGAAGTCAAAAAATTTCCACCTACTGAGCCCTTTTCCTTTTCTTGAGGCTTTCTTGAATTTGGATCAGCCTAAAAATTTGTTTTTCCATTTTGTTTCGGTATCATTCCACACCCCCAGCTCCTGGGGAAATTATTTTTCATTGTTTTTTTTTTATGTTTTTTTGTTCTCAGCGTTCCAATGTAATAAATAAAGAATTGCAACTGGAATTTTTAAATTTGAGATCTAGGTGTGAATTTTTTTGTGTTCCCTTTATTTTTTTTTCTAGTAGGTATTATAGTGTATGGACAGGGCTCCTGACGCAGAACGGGGGACTTATTTGCCCCCCAGCTGCCCTTTTCAGCAGGAAACCTACATCGATTGCAGGAGTGCTCATGGATGATAAAGAGAGAACCGACCCTCTGTCAACCACCTATATGCCACAGCCGCTACTGACCATGACCTAAAAAGCAAGAGTATTCCTTTTAAAAAAAAATTGCCCTTGGGATGGCGACCAACTTTTGCTTTTTAAACTTTTTGATGGGGGAGTGGCTAACCACCATTTTGTTGTGCCCCGCCCATTAATTTCCGTTTTTCCAAAAAACAATTTTTAGCTGGGATCTTTCCCTAACGGAAAACTGGAGGGTGAACAGAACCAAAGAGTTTAAAATGTTAGAGTGGGGCTGATCTGTATTGAGGTCACCTTGCTGCGGTAGATGGGCATTTACAGTTTTGATTAAAAATGTACACCAAGAACCTAAAGTTTTCATGTATTCTAAAGTAGCAGAAATGCTTTTTGAAAAAAAATCCTATATTCCCTTTGACTGTTTTTTAGTGCATGTAGAGTGCTGTTGATAGTTTGTGGTGTTTGCATTGCTTCTGACCATGGCAATTAGAGGATTAAATAACCTGGATAGGAGTTACCTCCGTTCTCATTCACTGTAGCCCAGCTGTACATTACAGCCAGCTCTAACTGTGCCCTCACCTTTCCCAAAATCATACACGTCCCAGGAATTTGCCAACTCCCTTAGAGGGAGTTGACAAGTCTGTCACCTTCCCAACCCTCTTGTCAGCTATACCAGCATTCAGAGCTCAATCTGTTCAGGGCAATAATACACAATCAGCTCAAGTTAAATATACTGTAGTTGTTTGAACAAAACTACTGCACAAGAAGCCCCTAAGAAGCTTTAGCCATATTGTTGAGCTTTGAGTCTCATAAATAGACAAGGACAATGAATTTTAATTTTATGACTTCACAATACTATTCCTGAGGCTTTAACTGGAATTCCAACTTACATATTTTTTTTTTATTTCTAAGTGGCTTATTGAGTAACATATGTAATAATTCCTTGTTCTTGCTTTGCCATCAGCTGATTCCTCAAAGTGGTTCAGGTCTATTCTCTAGACAACTACATCTTAATTGAAGGTCTTATGAAAGACTATAAAAGGAGCCCAATTGTAAACAGTGTTTGGGATGGGATCTGGCTGTTGTAGCCATGAGGATTAGATTTTTATAGTTTTTTTTTTCTTGGTAACCCACAAGTCCTACTGACAAGATGCAGAATAATACACACATAGTAAGTAAATAATCAGAATGCAATCAGCTGTAGTGCTATAAAAACTGTGCCATACATTTGCCCATGTGTACTTAATCCACTGTCCAGTGATACACAGCCATATTTTTCAACTAATTTTAACAAAAATATGTTTGGTTTTAAAAATGTTTTTGTTTAGTCCAATTTCCTTTTCATAACCGCATTGCATAATGATACTAATTAGATATAAATCTCATATGCTACCCTTAGATCCAAAATGTGGACAAGTGGAAAGTAGACAAAGGAAGCTTCCAACCCCTCAATGTTAACCATTTTTTGCAGGACAAGTACTTTTTAATGATATGTACATAGCATATAATGTAGTGGGAAACAAAAACAAAAAAACGGGGAAAACATAAAACTGATCATTTTATTTTTTTTTTTAGGAGGGGTCAATTTTTATGGCGTTTACCGTGTGGTATAAATGATGCTCTCTTTATCCTGCTGGTCAGTACAATTGTGACAATACCAAATTTTGAGTTTATTATGTTTTTACTATTTTTAGATAATTTGTTTTTTTTTTAATTTGCTTTGCAGTCCCATTTTATAAGGCCAATAACATGATTTTCCATCTACAGACCTGTGAGTCAGCTCGTTTTTTGTGGGCTGAAGTGCAGTTTTTACTGGTAATGGTTGGGATGTATGCAACCTTTTAGCTAAATTTTTTTGGGGAGGCAAACTAACCAATAAAACCCATTTTTTTTTTTTTTTTTTTAACTTTACAGTGTTCACTATCCTGGATAAAAAATGTTCTAGTTTAATAGATTGACATTACGCTTTCTTTTTTTGAACTTTGAACTTTTCACAATTTTTTTCTATTTTTAAAACTTTAAATGTTTTTAACTTGTATTTTAAGTAAATCTAGGGTACATGACCAATAGAGGGCACAACTGCCTGTTAGCTATTCTGCAACACTTATATATTGCATAATAGTGTCCAGTTATGGCTTCTCTGATACACCCTGCCTCAATGAGCCTGAAGTCTTCATTAGGGTCCCATCTGCCATGACAATCAGTCAGCACCCCATATTTGTAACACGAACAGAGGGGGACAATTGGTTGTCGGTATGGAGTGCCACACTTGTTACAGCTTAGAGAAGGAAATCCAAAATGCCAAAATTGTGGATTTTTTTGGTCATTTCATATCCCCAAAAACTTGGAATAAAAAGTGATCAAAAAGTCACAAAGTCACATATATCCCAAAATAGTTCCAATAAAAACTACACTTCAGCCTGGACTGTTTACTTCAATTTATATTCCTCCCCTAAATCCCAGGTGTGTCTTATAGTCGGAAAAATATGGTAAGTTTTTTTTTTTTCAATTTTTTTTTTCATTCCCCTGATGAAAATTTTTGGGGTAATATAGCATTCCTTTAAGTATCATAGACCAAAGATAATTATAACAGGCGTTCCAAAATTGAATAAAATAACCACACCAATATCACGCAAATTCAATATAATAAAGAATGGGTTTAAGGGTATTTGTGTGGTTATTTTATTGGTCAATACTAATGTTTCATTGGAACTCCTGGTAAACAGAATACTTGGTTTATGATAGAACAGATACATCTGGTGTTTTAAGCTCTCTATTTGTCGATTATTTCATCTGCTTGTTACACTATGTGAGTCATGTTCTTTGCTATTATGTTGAAGGCCTATATTGTTTATTCCGAAGAGCAGAAGTGTGTTCTCATTATTGAATTTTAGCCTTGTTTTAGAATGCAGGCATCTCCACACATTCAGCAGCCTAATGGTTTTCAGAAGTGTATTTGGTTTTTGAATGCCATTTGCAAGTGGTTTTGACATGGAGTGTACGCCGTTTTTCTGCTCTCCATTGATTTCTATGGGCAGTTTCAGCACTGAAACCAGCTCAAGAATGGACATGTGAGGAATCGGGTTGATTGGATTTAGGGCACAAATTTATTTTCTAATGGCTTATTTGAAAGTAACCTAGCCAAACCCTGTTATCTGGGGGGCTCTTTTACACAGGAGGTATGGAGACATCTTGAAATATATCAGACACGCCATGGTCCTAACGGACACTATTGCAGCATGGAAAGGGACATGTTGATCCCTTGGGTTGTCGTTCTTATGTTCTAAACACTTACATTTATAGGGCCACCTGAAATTCCACCAGGGAAGAGAAAACCCTGAGTTTAGAAAGTGGATAGATGGAGGAATTAGTAAAGTGAAACATTTATTTCACGACCAGGAAAACATGTTTTTCACAACTAAGGAAGTTCAAATGAAATATCACATTCCCAAAACACATTTCCTGGGTTATATGTAAGTCATGAGTTTTCTGAAAAGTGTTTCAGAAATTATTGCTAGAAGTTCCAGTCCAATAGTTTTGATATTTTCCTCACCCCAAAGCTCCTAATAGACTCACAGCGTGTCCTAAGTGTCTTACCCGAAAAACAGATCTACTACATGGGATATGGTCCTGTCCTACAATCCAGAAATTATGGGGAGATGTTGAGGTGATGTTAAGGTCCATTAGAAATGGAAATTAAATCTGGAACATACACTGCAAACATTATTATTCCATGCCTTCCCAAAACATCAAAAAAGTCCAGCTATGATACTTATCTTCCTGTTGGCAGCTAGAAGGTGTTTACTAGCCGAGTGGCTTAAATCTCAGGTTTCTTCAATGGAAATGGTAATAGCGCAGCTTAAACATTATCTTTCCTTAAGTCGGAATAGAGAAAAAATAAAGACCTTCAGACAAAACCGTTTTTTGTTTTTTTAATTTAGTTCTCTATCAGATCAGGAAATTAGGGAATGTATGTTACCCTTTCAGTACTCAAAATGGTACTTGACTTCAGATTTAGCGAACACTTCAAGATCTACCGACACAGGGATGAATGAATATTTTATTATGTTATTATACTTTTACATGAAAAATTTCAAAAGTATTATCTCTTATCTTATACCTACAGTGGGTACGGAAAGTATTCAGGCCCCTTTAAATTTTCCACTCTGTTTCATTGCAGCCATTTGGTATGATCCAAAAATGTTCATTTTTTTGGCTCATTAATGTACACTCTGCACCCCATCTTGAAAGGAAAAAAACAACAGAAATGTAGATATTTTTGCAAATCTATTAAACAATAAAAACTGAAATATCACATGGTCTTAAATATTCAGACCCTTTGCTCAGTATTGAGTAGAAGCTCCCTTTTCAGCTACTACAGCCATGAGTCTTCTTGGGAATGATGCAACAAGTTTTTCACGCCTGGATTTGGGGATCATCTACCATTCTTCCTTGCAGATCCTCTCCAGTTCCGTCAGGTTGGATGGTGAAAGTTGGTGGACAGCCATTTTCAAGTCTCTCCAGAGATGC
This sequence comes from Phyllomedusa bahiana, assembly GCA_025379985.1. NCBI lineage: Eukaryota > Metazoa > Chordata > Amphibia > Anura > Hylidae > Phyllomedusa > Phyllomedusa bahiana. Next base: position 97,048 of record JAODAL010006490.1, on the reverse strand, counting down.
TCAGTTGGGTTTAGGTCAGGGCTCTGGCTGAGCCAGTCAAGAATGGGCACAGAGTTGTTCTGAAGCCACTGCTTTGTTATTTTAGCTGTGTGCTTAGGGTCATTGTCTTGTTGGAAGAAGAACCTTCGGCCATGTCTGAGGTCCAGAGTACTCTGGAAGAGGTTTTCATCCAGGATCTCTCTGTACTTGGCCGCATTCATCTTTCCTTCAATTGCAACCAGTTGGCCTGTCCCTGCAGCTGAAAAACCCCCCATAGCAGGATTTTGCCACCATGTTTCACTGTTGGAATTGTATTGGGCAGGTGATGAGCAGTGCCTGGTTTTCTCCACACATACCGCTTAGAATTAACACCAAAAAGTTCAATGTTTGTCTCATCAGAGCAGAGAATCTTCTTTCTCATATTCTGGGAGTCCTTCATGTGTTTTTTGCAAACTGTATGCAGGCTTTCATATGTCTTGTATGTCTTGCACTGAGGAGAGGCTTCCGTCGGCATACTCTGCCATAAAGCCCCGACTGGTGGAGGCTGCAGTGATTGACTTTTTGGAACTTTCTCCCATCACCTTACTGCATTTCTGGAGCTCAGCCACAGTGATCTTGGGGTTCTTCTGAACCTCTCTCACCAAGGCTCTTTTCCCACGTTTGCTTAGTTTGGCTGGACGACCAGGTCGAGGAAGAGTTGTGGTCGCCCCAAACTTCTTCCATTAAAGGATTATGGAGGCCACTGTGCTCTTAGGAACCTTGAGTGCTGCGGAAATTCTTTTGTAACCTTGGCCACATCTGTGCCTTGCCACAATTCTGTCTCTGAGCTCCTTGGGCAGTTCCATAGACCTCATGATTGTCATGTACACTGACATGCACTGTGATCTGTGAGGTCTTATATAGACAGGTGTGTACCTTTTTTTAATCAAGTCCAATCAGTTTAATTAAACACAGCTGGACTCCAATGAAGGGGTAGAACCATCTCAAGGAGGATCAGAAGGAAATGGACAGCATGTGAGTTAAATAGGAGTGTCACAGCAAAGGGTCTAAATACTTATCATGTGATAGTTCAGATTTCTTGTTTCATAAATTTGCAAAAATATATACATTTTTGTTTTTTTTTCTTTTCAAGATTTGGTGCAGAGTGTACATTAATCAGCAAAAAAAAAAAAAAAAAGAGAACTTTTTGGATCTTACCAAATTGCTGCAATGAAACAAAGAGTGAAAAATTGTAAAGGGGTCTGAATACTTTCTGTACCCACTGTATATATTTTGATTTGGGGCATCTACAAGGAGGGGGAAGGCTGTAAAGTTTCTTTAAAAATGTACTTATTAGGTGATGATATTCTTAGGAATTATTATATCCTAAAGGTTGACTTTTTACGTGTTCTGGAAGTGTAGGCTCTTGTTTGCTTTCATATGCATTTAATTCTTCCTCAAAAGATGCATATATTAAGAAGATGAATGATTATTAGGAGTCTTTGCAACAAATGTTTTAAAGTTAAAATATAACACTATGGTCACCACTAGAGATCAGCGATTCCTAAAAAAATCTAGATCGAGCCGATTCTCGATTTTTAAGAAAATCTATACGATGATCGAGGCGATCTCTATCTGATCGTCGATCCCCATTAAAGTCAATGGGAGAAGATAATCAGGTTAATTTTTAAACTGAAAAAGGTGAGGAGAAGCTGGAATTACCATCCAGAACAGTAAACTGGATACGTGGTACAACTTAGTGAGAGACAATTTGGCTCTAAGAGTCACAGAAAAAAATTGAGAGGCTTAAATAATTCATTCCTTTCAATGGCTAACTGAAAAGATGAGGACAATGTAGCTTTAGGAGGTGCAGCGGTAGCAGCTGCTATGGGGCCCCTTTGACACATACGACACCGGTATTGAAAATGGCACATGGTAACTGCCAGGAGTCCCCTATCCCCTTTTCACTAGGGCCCCAAGAACATGTCATATGTGGCGGCAGCAAGAACATCCCAACGGGGAACATGTAAGTTCAGCTGGCAGGGCCGTAGTTATAGGGAGTGTAGGGGTAGTCAGGGTTGCCGTTAGTCATCTATTAACCGTTTCAGGTCCCCATGCAGCGAAATCAAATGGGGCCCCCACCCATTACTAGTTCCTATTTTTAACATATCACTGGGCCCCTTTTTGATTAGGGCCCCTGACAGTTACCATGTGCCATTCCCAATACTGGTGTGTTATGCGTCAAAGGGGCTTTTTGGACACCTCAGGATGCAAGGCCGAATAGCAGCTGCTACCACTGCACCCCCTATAACTACGGCCCTGCCAGCTGAACCTCTATCTTCCCTGTTGGCATGTTCTTGCTGCCACCACATATATCACATGTACAAAGCTTGCAAGCAGAGGTGTAACTTGAACTTCTTGGGCCCGGGTGCAAAAAGTGAAATAGGGCTCCTGCCAGTTACCATGTGCCACAACCTCAAACAGTCACACTCCAAACTAAACTATGGTGAAGACCAAAGAGCTGTCGAAGGACACCAGAAATAAAATTGTAGCCCTGCACCAGGCTGGAAAGATGGAATCTGCAATAGGCAAGCAGCTTGAAGTGAAGAAATCAACTGTGGGAGCAATAATTAGAACATGGAAGACATACAAGACCACTGATAATCTCCCTCCATCCGGGGCTCCATGCAAGATCTCACCCTGTGAGGTCAAAATAATCACAAGAACGGTGAGCAAAAATCCCAGAACCACACAGGGGGTCCTAGTGAATGACGTGCAGAGAGCTGGGACCAACGTTAAAAAGGCTATCATCAGTAACACACTACACCGCCAGGGACTCAGATCCTGCATTGCCAGATGTGTCCCCCTGCTTAAGCCAGTACATGTCCAGGCCCTTCTGAAGTTTGCTAGAGAGCAAAAGATCCAGATGATCCAAAAGAGTACTGGGAGAATGTCATATGTTCAGATGAAACCAAAGTGCAAATGTTTGGTAGAAACAGAAATAGATTATTTTCTATAGGACATTTACTAACTGTTAGTGATGAGCAATTTAAAAATCGCGAAAATTTGAAATCAAAGCGATTTTCACATTTTCCACGATCTCGATTCAATCTGATTTTTTCTCTTAAAATCGTATTAAACAATCGTGATTGCGGATTCAGATCGCGCCATTTTCACAGCTTCCTTTACTTTTGCCAGCGCAGCACACAGAGGGGGTGGTGGGTCAAGAACGTCACCAGTGGGGGGTGTAGGGATCTCATTGGCTGCTAAAATCACATGACCCTGTTTTATCTATGTCACGGCACTGCCTGCTGGCCGCCATTAGCTTCCAGACTGTGAACAGAAAGCATCGCTGTCTCTACACTGCTTTTTTAAAAGCTGGCAGACACTATTTCCCAGCGTTTTCACCATGGAAAGGCTGCTAGATAGATTAGTTAGGTTAGGGTACAGCAAAATTAGGCAATTCTAGACAGTATTAGGCAGAGATTTGGATACAGCTGCATTACCCAAAACTTCCTCGATTCAGTTTCTGAGGGGGGCGCGCTTGGTTCGGGGGGCAGATGCTGCATCAGACACAACTACGTTAATCTCTCATATCAAATCACTGTGAGATAGCAGCATATTTTATTTCTGCATTTCCCTGCACTTCCTGGTAGCAGTTTGAGGAGGGGGGGGGGGGGCGCATGGTTGTGGGGGGAACTTCTGCATCAGACACAGCTACATTAATCTCTCATAAGAAATCACTGTTCTGTAGAGTTTTATTCTGGAAAATGTCGTTCCTTGGCCACAACATCTGTGCTGCAGTGTAATATGGACAGCTAGTGTACAGGACACTTCAGAAATCAGCCCTAAACAGAAATAGCTTTGATACACAGCTTTTTGACAGAAAACTTCATTCCATTTCCTTAATTCGCATGCAGCAGTTTGTTATTTTGTTTTTTGTTTTTTGTTTTTTGGGGGGGGGGGAGGAGGGGACAACCGGTGTAAAAGACCCTGCTCTTCAATTTCCAAGATATTCCATAGAAAAATATCCTGTTTATAATCCTTAATGCTTGTCGCATAAGACCCCATTGCTTGGCTATTCCGTAGAAAAATATTCAATTGCTAGTCCTACTTGGCAGTTCTAAATTACATGGAATGAAGAAAGAACACTGTTGATTGGTTGTCAGAGTTGTTCCACAACACCTAATTTCATAGATATTCCGTAGAAAACATTTCTATTTCTAGCCCTGGTTGTCAGAAAAGACCACATTTCTTTGATAATCCATAAAAAAATTATTCTATTTATACTCCTGGTTGTCAGTTGTGGGAAAAGACCACATTTCAGAGAGATTCCGTAGAAAAATAATTCTATTTCTACTCCTGGTGTTGTCAGTTGTCGGAAAAGACCGCATTTCAGAGAGATTCCATAGAAAACATTTCTATTTCTACCACTGGTCGTCATAAAGGACCACATTTCTTTGATAATCCGTAGAAAATTATTCTATTTGTACTCCTGGTTGTCAGTTGTGGGAAAAGACCAAATTTCAGAGAGATTCAGTAGAAAAAAAGTCTATTGCTAGTCCTACTTGGCTGTTGTAAATTACAAGGCCTGAAGCAAGAACACTTGATTCGTTGTTACAGTTATTCAATAAGACCGCATTCACAGATATTCAATAGAAACAATTCTGTTTCTAATCCTAGTTGCCAGTTGGCAAATTATAGGGATTTAAGAACATTTGTGATTTACTGTCTTTGCAGTACAGTTCTTCAATAAGAGACTATGAACAGATCTTCTAGACCTTTTTAATATTTAGCTTTCTGAACATGTAGAGGTAGTAAGCAAGCAAGGAGGGGTTAGGATGTGGAGCTCCAGGTGTGAGACAAGGCGATCCTTCCAGTGCTCCGGACAACACGCAAGCTAGCACATCGTCAGTTGCAGGACAGTCAGGCCTGTCATCGCTCGGTCGGTTACCTGTGAATCTCAGTAATAAAGAGCGTCGCCAATCTGTTCTTCAGTGGTTAACGCAGCATGCACCCAGCGGTTTTACCTCCTTGTCCTCTCAGTCATGGCCACAAATATCGTCATCATCGTCAGCATCAGTCCAGCCTGAAGCAAATGCATCCCAAATATCAACCCATGTACAGAACATTGTGAATAATCCATGTTCTGAAGAGCTCTTTGATGACACAATGCGATTGGGAAAATTTCAAAAAAGAATGCGAATGGCAGCACCAAATCAGATGAAAAGCAGGAACTGTTTATTCCATAAGGAGTACAAATAGCAACGTTTCAGCCAGTAGAGTATGGCCTTTTTCAAGCAGCACAAATCACAAATACAAATAGACATGTATATATACAGAGATAAGGAACCTCCTATTCTGTCTCTTAACCAATCATTTGTTTCATAGTGTCATTAATCATACAAAAAGATGTATAGACAAACATACATAGGTTAAATGACATGACAGACAACCTTTAAAATCCAATAGTAACATTAGAATCACTCTACTCACTCTGGGTAAGAACACCTGATCATTAGATCATGCATGGTCGCGGCGTCTTCAGAGTTGCTAGGCCCAATGCGATTGGGGTCACAAGGCATTTCAAAAGATCAAGAGACCAAAGAGGATTATTTTGTCTGCTCTGACGCCCAATCGCTGATGCCGTCAGAGGAGAAAGAAGCTAGTCAGTCGGCAGAAATCCCGAGCGGTCAGCAACGCCTTGTAGTGCCTGTGGCTTCTAGCCTGCAGCTTCAGGATGTAGACTGCAAGGACGAGGAAGTCACTTGTGCAGATGATTATGTTGATAATGACATTGCAGATCCAACGTGGTCTTTTCAGCAGCATTTGCTTGCGAGCTGCTCATCAGTGGACGAAGAGGAAGATGATGGGATAGTGTCAGTGCGGGGCTGGCCTCAGAAAGGGAGAGGGCGGTCGCACAAGTCCGCTGAGATTAATCCGCCAGCCTGGTCAGTGGTGGCAGCGGAAACACCGCTACTAGGTTATCACCGTCGAAGAAGTCCCGGACCTGTGAAGTCTGGGCCTTTTTCGATCAAGCCTCAGATTCGCCGAGTGACATCATATGCCGGATTTGCCATCAAGGCGTCAGTAGAGAGAAGAATCTAAAGTGTTTGACCACCATGAACATAAATAGACACATGCATCTAAAGCATGAATTGAAGTAGAGGAATCACTTGGAGAAAAAAAGACCACACATGTCCTGGGCTTCCAACCACTGTGACACCCTCTGTCTCCTCCTCCGCCACTTCCAAGACCAAGCGTTCCTCTGCTGCCCATGTCCTGGAGCAGCATGAGCAAGTATCAGCCTGAGTGCCACACACCGTCGCCTGATTACCACCACCACCAGAGACACAGCCTACTCCTTCTCCATCCACCAGTTTGACCTGCATGCCATACAGCGGCCAGTCTAGCAGCCAGCCTTCTGTGTACCAGGTGTGGGAGCATAAGAAACGCTTTCACCCCAACTATCCTTAAGCCAAAAGCCTGAATGTCGGCATTGCCAGGCTCTTGGCCTTGGAAATGTTGCCTTTCCGACTGGTGGACACAGATGGGTTCCAAAATGTCATGGCCCTTGCCTGCCCCCAACACCAGATTTTGAGCAGGCATTTCTTTTCCCGAAAAGCTGTCCCTGCCCTGGCCAGCCACATGTCAGAAAAAATCTCCAGCGTGTTGGCTGCATCGGTGTCTGGCAAAGTCCATCTGACCACATATACATGGACTAGTAAGCACGGTTAAGGGCGCTTCATCTCTGTGTCTGATCACTGGGCGAGTTGGGTGGATGTGGATATCTCTGGTGATGTTGTTAGGTTTCATGCTTGGCGCAGTCTCTTCCACACTGCTGGGATGTTGCAGGTTTCAGATCCCCAAGCTCCACAGGTAGCATCACATGCCAAGAGAAACCAGGCCGTGTTGAAATTAATCTGTCTTGGAGACCGTCAACACACAGGTGAAGAGTTGTGGGCGGCTCTGCGCAATGAGACCGAGCAGTGGCAGGGTGATAAGAACCTTGCAAGGTGGTGTGCGACAACGGGAAAAATCTCCTTGCTGTCCTTAAGATCGGTAGGCTTGCGCACATCCCTTGCCTGGCACATGTCATTAACCTGGTTGTGCAGAATTTTCTAAAGCGCTACCCGGGTCTTGACTGCCTGCTGAGAAAGGCTCGAGGTCTGAGCGCACACTTCCGGCGTTTGCACCCTGCTTTGGCCCGACTGGCTGCGTTGCAGCATCATCTTGGCCTCCCCATCAACCATCTCATTGTTGATGTGGCAACACGCTGGAATTCCACCCTCCACATGCTCCAGCAATTGTGTCAGCAGCTTAATGCCATTATGCAGTGTGAAGTGGCGTATGGCTTGACAAGCAGTGGTGCGGACCTCGAGGTGTTGAGTCATAGTTACTGGAGGCAAGTGAAAGATCTCTGCACCATACTTGCCAATTTTGAAGATGCCACCAAAATGGTCAGTCAGGACAATGCCCTTGTCAGCATGACCATTGAGGTGATATTTGTTCTGGATCAAGTTTTAGACACTCTGAGGCAGCAGGTCCCAGCAGTGACGGAGGAGGTGGACACAGAGCCTTACTCGCTGTCGGATCTAGAAGGCCCGACAGTATTCCAACTTTATAGGTCTTCGTTAGGCAGTGGTTTGGGGTCCAGGGCTGGTGCAGGGTGGCATTTCAGCTCTCCGAGTACAGCGTACGAGGCTAGCCAGGGGTATGTTGATGCTGAGGAAGTGGAGGAGGAGGACGAGGCATGGCTGGACACCGATGGTACCGATGTCCCTAAGAGGTTGGCACAGATTTGAGGCAGAGGAGGAAGACTAGGAAGATCCGTTTAGTGCCCCTCGATCCCGAGGCTTGGGAAATCCTGGCTGCATCTCTCACAAGAGTGTTTGGATGCTCCATTACCTGCAACTTGATCCACGCATCACGGCAATCAAAATGAACAGCAGTTCCTGGGTGGTCACCCTCTTTGATCCATGTTACAAATCGAAAGTCAGCAAATTTCTTCCACCCACACAAATTGACAGTAGAATGCAGGAATTTGAGACTGTGCTCATTGATCAACTCGAGACATCTGTTGCGTCGGCTTCACGTTCTGATGTCACGGTGGAACAACGTCAACAACATGACAGCAGTAGAGTGGCAAGTAGCTGTAGTAGCAGCAGCAGCAGGCATTGTGGCGGGAGCCTAATGGGTGACCTGTGGCAATCGTTATTTACCACCTCACCAACGCCTGTAAGGCAGGGCACAAATCAGACACACAGAGACCACCTTAAGACCATGGTCAACGACTACCTGCGGCTCAACACCGATGTTTTTGGACATGGTCCGGACCCAATCGACTTCTGGGTGTCCAAAATGGAGGAATGGTCCAAGCTTGCTCGGCATGCCATAGAAGTGTTATCCTGCCCAGCAGCCAGCGTCATTTCGGAATGGACATTCAGCACAGCTTGCGGGGTGGTAACTGACAAACGTATCCTTCTTTCCCCTGAGAATGTAGATCGTTTGAATTTTATCAAAATGAATCAAGCGTGGATCTCTGATGATTTTGTTGCCCCAGTTGCCAAGGTCACCGAATAGTAGCAGGTTTACTTCACAATGGAAACTACACATTTCTCTTTGAAAAAGAAATGGTCCTATTGAAAAAACTTTATTCAAAATACTCATTTCTTAATGCTAATTGTAATCAGAGTGTCCAAAAGGTCATTTGCTGGTTTTGTGGTCAGGAGACTGTAAAAGACACCAATAGTAAAGGTATATTGAAAAAACCTTATTCCAATTACTAATTTCTTCTTGAAAATTTTAAGCAGTGTCAATGGTTTGGGGGTCATGCTGCTGTAATAGACAGCAATAGTCAAGGTCCTACTCCAAAAAAATCATGTTTAAAAACACTATTTTATTCTTGCTAATTTTATAGAGTGTTGAAAAAGGTCATTTTTGCAGCTTTTGAAGTCATGCCGCTGTAAAATACAGCGATATTCAAGGTTCTATTCAAATATATCTTGTTTCAAAAACTAAATTTCTTCTTGCTAATTTTATTCTGAGTGTCCAAAAGGACTGGTTTCGGGGTCAGGCTACTGTTAAAGTGGTGCCAGGGGTGCAAATAGGGCAGTACTCCTGTCAGTGGCCCTAATCAAAAAGGGGCCCAGTGATGTTAAAAATAGGAACCAGTAATGGGTGGGGGCCGCATTTGATTTAGCTGCATGGGGCCCTGAAACAGTTAATAGATGACTGACGGCAGCCCTGGCTACCACTGCACCCCCTATAACTATGGCCCTGACAGCTCTTCCTCTCAGTCACAGCCACAAATATCTTCACCATCATCATCAGTCCAAACTGAGGAAAAAAAGGGCCAAATCTCACCCAATAAACAGACCTCACTGGATAATACATATTCTGAAGAGCCCTTTGATGACACAATGCGGTTGTGGTCAGAAGGCATCTCAAAAGTTCAAGAGGCCCAAGAGGATGATTTTGTCTGCTCTGATGCCCTCCGAGGAGGAGAAGGAAGCCGGTTCCTCTCTTTGGACTGGACTCGTCATTTTCAAGGTGCGAAAAAGACAAACAAGAGGCAAAAGGCATGGAACCCGGTATATGTTCTCCAGATCCTTCCTTAACATGAAGTTCCGCCTTTGTCAACATAGATGCGTATCTACAAGAAGGGCAACATTGTGTACATTCAGGCTATAGGCACCAAACAAAAATGCATGTCACCTAAATGCTATTATGGCAAGACTGGAGGTATCTACAATGTTAAACAGCATGCTCTGGGTCTAATTGTGAACAAGCAGATCAATGGTAAAACCCTTGCCAAAAGAATCAACATCCGTGTGGAGCACATTCACCACTCCAAGAGCAGAGAGAGTTTCCTCCAGCGCGTCAAGGAAAATGAAGGAAGAAAAAGGAAGCCAAGGAGAAGGGCACCTGGGTGGAACTGGAGCGTCAGTCAGCGTTACCAAGTGAAGCTTACTTCGTCCAAACTTGTGGAAAGTCACTAGAACTCCTTGAGCCAATTCCCGACGAGATTATTGCATAATGTGACAATATCCTTTGCAAAATATTCCATTGTTGCTTAATCATAAGGATCTAATGGTGCTAACTAAGTTTTTTTAAAATTTTATATGGAGGGGCAAGCGCTCTTGTATTGGCAGAAATTTCGCAAATGCTACCCAGTTCTTGACTGCCTTCTGAGGAAGACTTGAGGTCTTAGCTTACACTTCCGGCATTCGCACACTGCTTCGGCCCGACTGTCAGCGTTGCTGCGTCATCTGGACCTCCCTGTCAACCATCTGCATTTCTTCGTGCAAATTTTATTGGGAGTGTCCATAAGGGCATTTTTGCTGCTCTAGTGGTTATGCTGCTGTAAAAGGCAGCAATAGTCAATGTCCTATTCAGAAAAATCTTGTTTGAAATATTCATTTCTTCTTGCAAATTTTATTCTGATGGTCAATAAGGCCATTTTTTCTGGTTTTGGGGTCACGCCACTGTAAAAGACAGCAATAATAAAGGTCATATTGAAAAAAAGCTTATTTCAAATTTCACATGCCTCAAGGCAATCAAAGTGAACAGCGGATATTTGGTTTTCCCAACCCCCTTGACCCACGTTACAAATAAAAAGGGCGGGCAATTTCCTTCCACCCACTTAATTTGAACAGAAGAATGCAAAATTTTAAAAACCCAAGGCTCATTGCCCCAACGGGAGACATCTTGCGTCTTTTTTTCACTTTCTAATGCCCCCATTGGAACAACGCCCACAACTTACCAGTAAAAATTGGCAAGTACCGGCAGCACTTTGGGAAAAAACCTTGGGTTTGAAATATCAATTTCTTAAAAAAAATTTTTTTATTCTGGGGTTTCCATTAAGGAAACCCTTTTTTCATCTTTGCTGTTTAAAAGGGAAAAGGGCGATACCAATGCCCCAAAATTCACTAAAAACTTTTTTTTAAAATACTTATTTTTTCTTGTGAATTTTTTCGGGGTCCCAAAAGGGGCCTTCTGTTCTTTTTTGGGGGTCGGGTCACTGAAAAAAGATATAAATTTAGAAAAGGGCCAAATTTGGGGAACAAAGGTTTTATTTCACATACCCCTTTTCAAATTTCACATGCCTCAAGGCAATCAAAATAAACAGCAGTTTTTGGGGTGGCCCCCCCTCTTTAATTCCCACGTTAAAAATCAAAAGTCGGGCAATTTCCTTCCACCCACTCAATTTTAACAGTAAAATCAGGAATTTGAGACAGGGTTTCATTGCCCCAAACGGGGAGAAATTTATTGCCCCTTTTTTTCACATTCTAATGTAAACGGTGGAATAACGTCAGCAAGTACAGCAGTAAAATGGCAATTTAGCTTAGCAGCAGCTTTGGGAAAAATTTTGTTTGAAATACCCAAAACCTTAGGGGCAAATTTTTTATTTTTGGGTCCATAAGGGCATCGGGTTTTGGTTTTGTGGCCATCCCGCAGTAAAAAAACAGTGATAGCCCAAAAACCCTTTTTCACAAAAATCTTGTTTGAAATACTGTTTTTGTTTTTTTAAAAATTTAAAAATTTGGGGTGCCCCCAAAAGGGCATTTTTTTGGTTTTTTTGGTCAGGCAAACGGGAAAAAGGGCTCCCAAAGGGGTTGCCATGGGGGCAGTATTTCCTTTTCAGTGGCCCAATAAAAAAAGGGCCCATTTGAAAATTTTAAAAAAATGGGAAAATAGTAGGGGTTTTTGGCGCCCCTTTTGATTTAGCTGCTTTTGGCCCCATAAAAGGGTTAATAAACACTGACGGCAGCCCGGGCCCCCAAACCGAAACCCACTATAACTACCCCCTCCCCGCTAAAACCCCCCGTGTTCCTTTTTTGGGATGTTCTTGCTGGCCAACCCCCAAATATAACATTTTTCCTTGGCCCCCTTGGTGAAAAAAAGTTAAAAAGAGTCTCCTGCTAGTTACCATTTGCCAAAATCCAAATGTTTTCCCTCATTGTCACGGGGCCCGTAGCACTCTATTTTGCTGTCCCCTGCTGTGGCACGCTGCCCCTCATCTTTTTCGTTTACCATTGAAAGAAATAATTATTTAGCCTGTAAATTTTTTTTCCTGTGATTTCTAAGCCAAATTGTTTTGACTAAGTTTAAACCATGTATCCATTTAACGTTGGGATAGTAATTCCACTTTCTCCTCACCTTTTTGGGGTCAAAAAATTAAACCCCTTTTCACCTTTTCTTTTTTGATTTTAAGGGGAATCGCGATTGATCGAGATTTTTTTCAAAATCGGTAATCGTCTAGATCACGTTTTTTTTTTACTCCTTATCACTACTAACTGTTTTTTTTACATAGCCTGCCCCCAAAAAATCCCTTTTGGGGACACCCCGAAAAAAATTTGGGCAATAAAAATGAGTATATAACTAAGTTTTTTTTTTTTAAAAAGAAAATTTACTAAGGGTGTTTTTTAACAGAAAACCCTGCCCCCCAAAAGCACCCAAAAATTCCCTTTTTTTTGACACTAAATAAAATTTTTTAAAAGATAAAAAAAGGATTTGAAATAAGTTTCTTCCAAAAGGGACAATTGCAAAAGGTTGTCTTTTGCAGTAGCTGGACCCCAAAAACTCCCAAAAAATTAACTTTTGGGCATTTCAGAAAAAAAGGGGGGAAAAGAGCACCACCCAATTATAAATCCCAAACTTTTTTGGGGTCTAGGGTTTTTTCCTTTTCTTGCGTGAAAACCTCCCCCCCCCCCCAACTTACTAACTACTGCTCCCCATCATGGTCCCAAATTTGGGCAGCACCCCTGTTAGGGGGCCCACAAATATCTTAAAAAAAAAGGAACTATTAATGGGGGGGCCCCCAAATTTGTTTTCGGCTGTTTTGGTTTCCCCAAAAACGCTTAATAGATGACTTTTTGGCTATTTGTTCCACGCTTATTATCGACAAATTTGAAATGGGAAACCATTTTAAAGGGTGTTTGGGTTTTTTTTTGGGATCTTTCGAAAATTTTTGGGTTTTAAAATCTGTGCAAAAAACTATTAAGTATCCGCCTTTTCACGCTTCCTGTAATTTTGGCGGCAAACAAACCCGTTTACGAATGAGCGGGGTGAATGTGTGGCGACGTCAGGGCCCGGGGAATGTGTATGGTTGCGTTTTGGGTTTAAAAAAATCACATGCCCTTCTTTTTTACAAGAACAAATTTCCATTCAGCCCCAGGGGTCCCCTCACATCTAAAGGGGCAAAAGGGAACGTGCGTTTTGTTTGTGTCCAAACAGTTTCACGAAATTATTATTTTTTCTTCAAAAGAAAAACCCCTCTCTATTAGCTTTATCCTTAAAATTTAATAGATAAAGATTGGAAGTTTTTTAATATGGGAAGGGAGAGAATTTTAAAGGAGAAACAAACCCAGTAAAGTCACGGGGGGGGGGGAAAGGGGAAGGGGGGGCCCCCGGGGGTGAACACGACAAGCTCTAAAACAAATTTCTGGATAAATTTTACCAAACTTAGTAAAGACATTGCAAAAAGCTTTATTATTAAAAAATTTTTTCTTTTAAAAAATATTTTTGGATTTTTGGGCGGGCCTAACAATAGGAACACATCTTTTCTAGTAACGGCATTTTCTTTTTTTGTTGGGTCCCAAAACCCCCCACTTTTTATCATAAAACCTTTTTCAGATGGGTTTTTTCTTTTTAAATTTTTGGCCCCATTCCCCCCTTTTGTTTTTATATCCACCTTGTATTTTAAATTAAATCCACAATTTCACACAGGTTGATTTTTTCCCAAAAAAATACCTTTAAAAACCGAAAAAATTTTCCCAGAAAACGTTTTTTTTGACTTTGGCGCACTACAGTTTTGGGTTCATTAAAGGCCCCTTTTGCATTTAAAATGTGAATATTTGCAATTTTTTAAAGTCACCAAAAGGGTAAATTTGATAGGGCCAAAAATACCTTTTTTTTATCCCCGGAATTTTTTTACCTTTTTTACAGATTTTTTTGGTTTTTTGCACTTTTGCCCAAAGGGTTTTCCAAAAAATTTTTGTTTTGAAAAGGGGAGCCACCCTTTTTTGCCAGGTTTTCCAAATTAAAATCCACAATTGTTATTACCACATTTAAATTTAAAAAGGTCCCAAAAAAAACCCTTTTTTAAATTATCCGAATACATTTTCAGATACTTTTTTTTTCATTTTGGCGGCAGGCCAGCTTTGTTGTAATCTATTTTTGCAGTTTTTATTTGAATCCCAGAATTTTGTTTTGTTTTGGGGGGGATTTGAAAAATAGCTGGGTTTTGCTGTCTTTTAATAAAGAGACTTTCCAAAACTTTTCCCCTACCTTCTAAAATTTTGTATATTTCTGAAAGGGAAAGCGAAATTTCAGGGGGGTAAGCAGCAAAGAGGGGGGAGGACATGGAGGAAAGGGTACCTAAAGAAAAGGGTTTCCCCCTTCCATGCTGGCACAACAACCATCCAGGGGGATCATCAGTTGCGGACTGTCAGGCCTGTCTTTCGCAGGTCGGGGCCCATTTAAACCAGAAACAACAGCTTTCGCCAATCGTCCTTCAGGGGTTTAAAATCAACCTGCATCCAGCATTTTTACCTCCTCGTCCCCCATTCACGCCAACAAAATGTCTTTAAATCAGAAATAAACCCACCGGGCCAAAACATAAAGAAAGCCCAAAGGGTCAACTTGTTTTAAACCCCCCCACTTTTTGGAAACCCCTTTTTTTGAAAAACCCCCTTTAATGACAAAATGGGGGGGGGGGGCCCAGAAGGAAATTTTAAAAAGGATCACGGGGCCAAAAGGGTTTTTCCTCGCCCCTGCCCCAGTTACTGAGGGCCATAAAGAGGAGAAAAAAGCCCCCCCAATCGGAAAAAAAAATCCCGGGGGGCCCGGAAACGCCTTGCAGTCCCTCTTGCTTGTACCCGCACCCCTTTGTTTGCGAAATGCCGGACACAAGTCCCTGTGAATGATGAGGATGACACATTGGGGATCAACTGGCTTTTCAGCAAATTTGCTTGCGACCCCTTCATCACGGGGTCAGGAGGAAACGATGGGGTATTGTCAGTAGGGGTTTCCCCTCAAAAAGGGAGAGGGCGGTCGCAGAATTTCCCGCTGATTTTAAATTCCCCCCACCACTTCACGCAAACCCCGTTCCCATTGTATCCCCCGGCCCCCAAAAAGGGTCCAGGACCTCTAAACCCTTTGGCCTTTTTTTGACCAATCCTCTGTTTTCCCCCCAGCGTTCATACCCCCGGGGCCTTTTTGCCGTAAACGCAAAAAAAAAAGGGGCAAAAATTTTTAAAAGGGGGTTTAAAAACCCCCCACCAACTTTTCTATTTTAAATGATTGAAATGGAGGCAACATTTGGCCAAAAAAAAGGGCCAGACCGACGCCGGCCCCCCAAACCCAAACTGTCACATCCCCCCTCTGTCTCTGCCCTCCCCCCGCCACCACCAAGCGTTCCTAAAGCTGCTCAGGGTTCTCTCAGAGTCTTTGATCAGGGATCACCTCCGCTTCACCCTTTCCACCCCCGAGTCCCAAACCACACCACCAAAAAAACCATCCTAACCCCTTCTCCTTCCGCCATTTTTGACACCTGCACGCCGTACAGGGCCATCAAGAAAGCCACCTTCTGTTTTTTCCAGGTTTGGGAGCAGAAGAAACATTTTAAAAAAACCCAAAACCATCCCAAAGCCAAAAGCCTAATGCCCCAATTGCCAGGTTTTTGGGGCCTTTTGGAAATGTTGCCTTTTCCGTCGGGTGGACCCAGATTTTTTTCCGCCACCCCAGGGCCCTTTCCCTCCCCCCCAATCCCCAAATCCGACGGGCCATTTTTTTTGCCAAAAAAACCCGGGCCCCCGGGCCCTGGCCAAGCCACGTGCACCCAAAAATTTCAAGCGCGTTTTCCATTGGGGCCCGGGAAAAGTCCATCTGACCCCCGGGAAAACATGGACTAAAAAAGCACTCCCAAAAACCCCGCATATCTCTTTTGACAGTTTCACTGGGGGGAGCTGGGGATGTCCCCGGGGTTAGGGTGGCTCCAGCTGGGCGCGCCGCTCTTCAAAACCCAGGGATGGGCAGGGTTTTTTTCCCCCAAAGGGTCCCGGGTTGGCACCCAACTGCCCAGAGAAACCGGGCCTTGTTGAAATTAATCTGTCTTGGAGACCGTCCACACACGGGTCAAAAGTGTGGGGGCTCTCCCCGGCAACGAGCCCCGAGCGCTGGTTTTGGGTGAAAAAGAACCTTGTGCCAGGAAAGTGGGGGCGTTAACGGGCAAAATTCTGCGGGCCGCCCCTTAAATCGGTTGGGTTTGGAGCAAAATCCCTTGCCGGGCCCATTTCATAAACCCATGTCTTCCAGAAATTTTCCAAAAGAGCCCCCCGGGGTTTTCCCTGGACTCCCCTGCTGGGGAAAGGCCCCAAGTCTAATTCGCATTTTCCCCGTTCGCCCCCTGCTTCGCCCCCTGGCGGGCTTTGCAGCGCAGCCCCCGGCCTCCCTAAAACCGTCTCATTGTTGACGTGGCAACATTTTGGAAATTTCCCCTTCCCCCCTTTCCACATGCCCCCACCCGATTGGGGCCCAGAGCGCAATGCCATTACGCAGTACGAAGTGACCAGGGCCTGACAAGCCGGGCCCTCGGGGTGTTGACCCACCGAGAGTGGAGGCAGGAAAGAGCTCGGGCCCCCCCCCTTTGGGCCGGGTTTTGGGAAGAAGCCACCAAAATGGTCAGTGCGGACAATCCCCTATCACAAGACTTTTGTGGTGATCTTATTTACCTGGAACGATCGTTGGACACTCAAACAAAAAGGCCCCCCCCAGCGACGGAAGGATAAAGGACACGGACCTTTCCCTCCGTCAAATCCAAAAAGGCCCGACAGTTTCACAATTTTTTTATCGGGCCCTTTTATTAGGCATGGGTTTTGGGGGCCCGCGCTAGTTTCAAGGTTTTCGCATACACTCTCAGGTTCCCTTTAAACTCAGGCAAGTCAGGGGTGTGTTGAAGCTGTCCCGGGGGCAAGGGGAAAGGGGGAGAAAGGAGGGGGGTATTCCTAACACCACGTTACCGACGTCCCCTTTCCTTGGAAAAAGGTTGGCGGGGAATTTTTAGGGGGAGGAGGGAAAATGAGGGAAAATTAAACTAAATTTTGCCCCCCGACCCAGAGGCTTGGGAAATCAAGGGGTCCATCTCTCACATGATGCTTGGATGCTCCATTTCCCCCCAACATAATCCTCGAAATTTAAAGGGCCCCAAAAAAAAACCCCCCCGTACTGGATTTGGGCCCCCCTTCCTGGTTCCCCCGGGGAAAAAACAAAACTCAGCACTTTCCCTTTCCAAACCCCCCAAAAAGAGAGTAAAAAGCAGGAAAAAGGGACCTTTCTGATTTATCAAAATGGAGACATCTGTTTTCGTCTGCTTCACGTTTCCCCCAAAAGTCACGGGGAAAAAAACATCAGCGCTGACCCGCAGTAGGTTTTCCCAAATAGGCTACGGGAGCAGCAGGCAAAGGGGGCAGAAGCCTAATTTGGGGACCCTGGCCCAAACTTTGTTTACCCCCCTCACCCAAAAGCATGCAAATTTGGGCACACAACCCAAACCAGAGAAACACTTAAATCATTGGGGGCACGACAAACTCGTCTCAACACCGATGTTTTTTTTATTTGGGTTTCCGGGCCCAAAGACTTCTGGTTTTCCAAAATGGACAAAAGGGCCCAGCTGGGTCGTCAAAGGGCCCTAGGTTTGTCCCCGCCCAGCCCCCAGCGTCTTTTCTGAGCGGAAACCTCAGCACAGCCCCGGAGGGGTTTATTACAGACAAACGCATCCGGGGTTTTCCCCAGAAAATGTGGATCGTTTGAACCCTTTTATCAAAAATTAATCAGGGAAAGGTCTCTTTATGATGTTTGGCCCCAATTGCCGAGGGCACCCATTAGTTGCCGGTCTAACCCCTTTACATTCCCTTCAAAAAGAAATGGTCCTCTTGAAAAAATTTTTTTAAAAAATAAATTTTTTACTCAATTTTTTTTTCTTTTTTCCCAACCGTTCAATTTTTCCCGGTTTTTTTGTGGGGAGACCCGTAAAAAAACACAAGGTTTTTAAGACAAAACCCCTAATTTCCCTTTACTCACTTTAACTTTAAAAGTTTTCGATTGTCAATTGGTTTTGAGGGCATGTTGCTGTGAAATACAGAAAAATTATGGTCCTTTTGGGAAAAGAAAAGTGGCTTTTAAGTGGGATTTCCCCCCTCACAATTTTTTAAAATTTGGGTGAGGGAAATCCCTATTAAAATTTTTTTGGGGGCATGTTTCTGTGAGAAACAGCAATAAAACATGGGCCCCTTTTGGGAAAAAAAATGGGCTTTTAAAATTGGGATTTTTTCCCCCAAAAATTTTTTTAAAGTTTGGTGAGAAGGGCAATTTTAATTTTTTTGGGGGCATGTGCCCTTTAAACAGCAATAAACAGCCTTTAAAAAAAAAAGTTGGTTTAAAACCCTTTTTCTCCCTTTTACAATTTTTCCCCCTGGCTCAAGGGGCATTTTTAAATTTTTTTTTTTGGGGGTTTTGCTTTGAAATGCAGCCAAAACCCCAGGCCCATTATAAAAAAAAAATTTTTTTTCCCAACAGACCCTTTTTTTCTTCACAATTGTCCCAAAGTGGCCAAGGGGGGTTTCTTTGAAAAAATTTTTTTGGGGCATTTTGGGCCCAAAATTTAAAAATTTTTCAAAACTTTAAAAACTACCCTCCCTTTTTAAAAAAAAAAAAAATTGGGTTTGGGGTTTTACCAATTTTTTTAAAAAATTTTTTCAAAAATTCCCAAAAATTGCTGGGCCAAAAAATAGTGGAAAAAAACCCGTTTGGACAAATAAGGAAAATTAACCTTTTTTTTTGCAAAAACATAGTATCACCCGTAAAAGAAAACAACCCCCAGACCCCCTTTTTTAAAATAAAAAAAAAGAAAAAAAAAGGGGCCATGGGGGGGAATTTTCCAATCCAATTTTAAAAATGGTGGGGTTTTCCTAAAAATTTTTAAAAATCCTTTTAAATTTTAAAAAACTTTGGGCCCCTTTTAACCCAAAAAAGCGTGGGGGAAAAAAAAAATTTCCCTTTTCCCTTTTAAAATTGGGGGACAAAGGGAGGTACCCCCAAAACTTGAAAACCAAAAAGGGGGTTAAAATTCCAGAAAATGGAGGGAAATGGGGCACGGGCCCCGGAACAAAGTACGGAAACAAATTTTTCCCTCCAGCACCTTTTTGGATAAAATTTTAAAAAAGAATTTTTAAGGAAAAAATTGGGCAAACCCCCTTTTGGGGGGGCAGGAGGTTTAACCCCAAAAAAGTAAAATTTCCCAAATGAAACTAAAATTTGGTTTTTCCGGGACTTTTTAAATTTGGGGGGAAGGTTTCCCAGGGGACCCCGGGGCAGGTTTTAAAGTCCAGTTAAATTAAAAAGGTTTGGTTAAAGACTCCTTTTTTTCCGGGACTTTTTTAAATGTGGGGGTTTATGCAGGGGGTTTTGGGGGTCATGCTGTTGGGCCCCGGGCAGGGATATCAAAATCCCAAAACTAAAATGGTGGTTTTAAAGGGCTCCTTTTTCCGGGACTTTTTTTAAAAGTTTGGGGGGTGCAAAGGTTTTTGGGGGTCATGCTGTGGCCCAAGGGCAGGTAAAAGTCAATGTCCCCGTGAAATTAAAAAATTTGGGGGGAAAACTCCTTTTTCCCGGGCAACTTTTTTAAAAGTGGGGTCATCAGGTTTGGAGCTCATGCCGTGGCCCCGGGGCAGGTTTTCAATGTCCATAAAATAAAAAGGTGGTTGAAAGACTCCTTTTTTTCCCGGGACTTTTAAAACTGGGTTTACAGGGTTTGGGGGCCCTTGCCGTTCCTGGGCAGGGATATTCAAATTTTTCCCTTCAAGTAAGAAAATTGGGTTTAAATCATAAATGCCTTCTGGCACTTTTTTTTTAATTTTTTGGGGATGCCCGGGTTTTAAAGGGTCCCTTTCCTTGGGTTTAAAAAGACGGGGTATGAATGTTGTGTTATTTTTTTTCTGTGGCTTTTAAACCAAAATGTGTTGGCCTAAGAGTACATACCAAAACTGTTGTGGGTGTTAAAATTTCCCCTTCCCAGCCCCTGTTTTTGGGGTTTTAAAAATGAAGGGGTTGTTTTCTCTTCCATAGACTTTTTTAAAGGGCCCCTTAAATCGAAATGCTCCCTATTGACTATCTGGTCGGGTTTAAAGGTTTCCCACCCATTTGACCCCTCGACCGATGGGCGATGGCCAAAAAACAATCGCTCCCAAAACACTTATGGCAACAACTTTTTGATAAAGATTTACTAATGGAAAGTTTATTTCACATTGTCAAGGGCACTGCTTTCAGTTTTTCTTTCGGTGACATCGGGGAACCGTGGCAACAAAATTGTTAGGGATCCATGTTTGATTCATTTTGATAAATGTTAAACGAAAAATGGATATGTTTGTCAGTTATCACCCCGCCAGCTGTGCTGAATGTGCATTCAGAGATAATGCTAGCTGCTGGGCAGGATAAAACTTCCATGGCGTGTCGAGCAAGCTCAGGCCAGTCATCCAGTTTGGACATTCAGAAGTCGAATGGGTCCAGACCAAGTCCAAAAAAAATTGGGGTTGAGCCGCAGGTAGTCACGTACCATGGTCTTAAGGCGGTCTCTGTGTGTCTGAATGCTGCCCTGCCTTGCAGGCGTTGGTTAGGTGGTAAAAAATTATTGCTAAATGTCACCCAGTAGGCTTCTGCCACACTGCCTGCTGCTGCTGCTGCAGCTACTTGCCATTCTACTGCTGGCACGTTGCTGACATTGTTCAACTGTGACATTAGAATGTGAAAAAGACGCAACAAATGTCTTGAGTTGGTCAATGAGCACTGTCTCAAATTCCTGCATTCTACTGTCAATTTGTGTGGGTGGAAGGAAATTGCTGACTTTTGATTTGTAACGTGGACCAAGCAGGATTGCCTTGATGCATAGATCATGTTGCAGGTAATGTAGCATCTAAGCACTCGTGTGAGAGATGCTGCCGGGATTTCCCAAGCCGTGGGGTCGAGGGGGACCAAACAGATCTTCCTCCTCCTGAAATCTGTGCCAACCTCTTACCACTGAAGGGAAATCGGTATTGTTGGTGTTCACCCCTGCCTCATCATCCTCCTCCCCTTCCTCATCCTGAGCATCACCAGAGCCCTGGCTAGCCTCATGCACTCTACACTGTGAGCTGAAGTGCCGTCCTGCACCAGCCCTGGACCTCGAGCCACCGTCTAAAGAAGACCTATAAATTTGGGAAACAGTCAGGCCTTCTACATCCTCCGGCGAGTAAGGCTCTGTGTCCACCTCCTCCTCCATCACTGCTGGGACCTGCTGCCGCAGAGTGTCTAACACTTGTTCCAGTAAAAATATGACCACAATGGTCATGCTGACAATGCCATCATCCTGACTGACCATTTTGGTGGCCTCTTCAAAACTGTCAAGGATGGTGCAGAGATCCTTCACCTGCCTCCACTCTCTATGGCTCAACACCCCGAGGTCCGCACCACTGCTCATCAGGCCATGAGACACTTCATACTGCATAATGGCATTACGCTGCTGCCACAATCGGTGGAACATGTGAAGGGGGGTATTCCAGCATGTTGCCACGTCAACGAGACGATTGACAGAGAACGCCTAGATGACGCTGCAATGATTCCAGTCGTGCCGAAGCAGAAGTGTGGGCTAAGAACTCGAGCCTTCCTCAGCAGACAGTCAAGACCTGGATAGCGCTTGAGAAATTTCTGCACAACCAGGTTCATGATGTGTGCCAGGCAAGGGATGTGCGCAAGTCTATAAATTTTAAGGGAAGCAAGGAGACTGCTCCCGTTGTTGCACAGCAGTTTGCCTGGCACCATGTTCTTAGTACCCAGCCACTGAACCGCAGAACCGTCCACAGCTCTTGACCTGTGTGTTGATGGTCTCCAAGACACATTCACTTGAGAACGGCCTGGTTTCTTTTGGAACGTGATGCTACCCTTGGAGGATGGGGATCTGGACTCAGCACCATTCCAGCAGTGTTGAAAAGTATCCACCGAGTGCGAGGCACGGTCATCCACCCAACTCACCCAGTGAGCAGTCAGTGAGATGTAACACCCTTGACCGTGCTTACTAGTCCATGTGTCTGTAGTGAGATGGACACAGATGCAGCCAACGTGCTGGAGATCTTTTCTGCAACGTGACGGGCCAGGGCAGGGGCAACTTTTCTGGCAAAGAAATGCCTACTCGGCATTTGCTATTGGGGGCATGCCAGGGCCATGATGTGGTGGAACCCATCTATGTCCACCAGGCAGAAAGGCAACATTTCCAAGGCCAACAGCCTGGCAATGCCAACATTTTGCTTTGGGATGGTTGGGGTGAAAGCGTTTCTTATGCTCACACACAGTGTCGGACTGGGGGGTCTGGGGCCCACAGGGGAGTTGATCTTGGGGGCCCACCCTACTGTACATGAAAATAATACCGGCCCCTCGGACATAAATGCGCCCATTTTACCACATAATACAGTGTACAAAACAGAACTGTATTGTGTAGTACAATAGCAAGAGAGTCACACATTTGTCAGTCTAACATATCATAGACACAGGGCTACGTAGCTCCATCCATATCCCCCTCCACCCACATACAATATCCCCCTCCACGTTTCCCTTGGTCACGCACCTCACCACCTTCTAAAATAATCACCAGCAAGAAAGTAAAAGTCTAACTCCTATCACAGGGTCAGGTGTTCCCTCACTCTTACAATCAGGGACTAGTGTACGCTGCCACTATACCCGCGCCGATATAACCTACAACACTGCTATATGGAGACCACATAGAGGTCCGACACCAGCTCAGGTCACCATCACATTACAATATAAAAAATAACCCCTGAAATCAGGGACTCACCGGAGACGTCCTTTCTGATGAGTCGTTCTCTTCTCTCATGAGTCATTCTTATTCCCTTTTCTTCTGCATCCGTTCCACATCGCCATGATGCCTTGTCCCAGCCACCACTCATCCCTGCAGAAATTACACACAAATATCTTAGAATCCTCAATTTTCCAGCATCTCTTTACCTATTCCCAACTCTGTACAAACTACCCAGGGGTGGAAGAATAGGTACAAGCCATAACTTAGAGGCCTGGTATCCTAAGGGGCTAGAAGGTGGAGAGAGGACTAACCCCCTGGAGATAATGCTACACCCATGGGCTGCTGCCCTCTCAATTATATTACCAGGTGGGTGGGCAAGACCCTGGGTGGGTGGGAAAAGGGGCAAGGTCGCGGGTAACTAGATACCCCTCTTTAGGGGGGTAGACCCCCGCGGGATAATTTTTGGTAGCCACCCCAGGCAGGCGGGGGGTACCTACCACAGGGGGTAGGAAATGCCCCCAGGTAGAAAAGCGGCCCCAGTTGGGAAATTTAAAGGGCTACAGTTATTGGTGGACCCCATTAGGTAGGGTGGTGGGTGTTGGTGAGTCCCTTTTTAGGTGTAGGTAGGTGGGTTTCCCCCATTTTTAGGTAAGCTGTAGGTATTAGGACCTCTTATATAGCTGCAGCATTGGGGGTCTCCTTTAGGATATACGGCAGTTAGGGGTCCCCTTTTAAGGTTTAGTAACAGGCAGTTAGGGTTCCCCTTTTTAGGTATATACGGGCGGGTTTTTAAAAGAGGCCTCCTCTACTACTGGGGGGATCAGGGCCCCCCCCCCCCTTTACTATGTGGAGGTATCAGGCCCCCCCCCCCCCCCCTTTGGGCTACGGGGGGTAGTCGGGCCCCCCCCCCCCTTACTACTGGGGAGGTAGTCGGGGCCCCCCCCCCCCTTTTAGCTACGGGGAAGGTAGTCAGGGCCCCCCCCCCCCCCTTTTAGTACTGGGGAGGTATCGGGGCGCCCCCCCCCCCCTTTAGCTACTGTGGGGGGTAGTCAGGGCCCCCCCCCCCTTTTAGCTACTTTTGGAGGTAGTCCCCCCCCCCCCCCTTCTACTGTGGAGTTTCCAGGCCCCCCCCTTTTAGTACTGGGGGGTTTGTCAGGCCCCCCCCCCCCCCCCTTTAAGCTCTGGGGGGTATCCGGGCCCCCCCCCCCCTTTACTACTGTGGAGGTAGTCGGGGCCCCCCCCCCCTTTAGCTACTGGGGGGAGTCAGGCCCCCCCCCTTTTGTTCGGGGGGAAGCGGGGCCCCCCCCCTTTTACTACTGTGGAGGTGGGGCAGGGCCCCCCCCTTTGGGCTACTGTGGGGGTAGTCAGGGCCCCCCCCCCTTTAGAAAATGTGGAGGGTAGTCAGGGCCCCCTCCCCCCCCTTTAGCTACTGGGAGGTATCAGGGCCCCCTTTTATATTTGGGTATCGGGGCCCCCTTTTGGGCAGCCAGGGCCCCCTTTAGCATCAGGCCCCCTTTAGATCAGGGCCCCCTTTTGTAGTAGAGGGCCCCCT
Organism: Phyllomedusa bahiana; assembly: GCA_025379985.1. Classification (NCBI taxonomy): domain Eukaryota; kingdom Metazoa; phylum Chordata; class Amphibia; order Anura; family Hylidae; genus Phyllomedusa; species Phyllomedusa bahiana. The sequence continues at coordinate 72,692 of JAODAL010006490.1, read as the reverse complement.
TTAGGCAGCCAGGGCCCCCTTTAGGTAGCCCGGGGCCCCCTTTGGGTTTAGCCAGGGCCCTTTGTAGTACCCGGGGGGGCCCCCTGGAGCAGGGCCCTTTTGGGTTTCGGGCCCCTTTTGTACCCGGGGCCCTTTGGTACCCCAGGGCCCCTTTGGTACCAGGGCCCCCTTTTTGTAGCCACCCCCTTTTTAAGCCGGGGCCCCTTTGATAGCCAGGGCCCCTTTTTTTTGTTGTACCGGGCCCCCTTTGTAGTAGCGGAACCCCGGAGGTAATTAAAAAAAAACAAAAAAAAAAACAAAAGCACCCTTTACCTGGCCGGGCTCCCCCCGCTCCAGGCCCGTGTCTCCTACTGCCGTCCTGCATAGGGGCGCGGTGATGTACGTCACCCGCCCCCCAACCTTTTTAAGGGGGGCCGGGGCGGCAGGCGGGGCTAAGCCTACCCTTAGGCCTGCCGGGGCCAAAAAGGGGGAGCAAGCGCGGGGGCGCTCGCCCCCCACACCGGGGGCAGCCCGGGTTTGGGACTTTTAGTTCCGGCTCCCGGCCCCGGGCTCTGGGGCCTGGGACCCCCCCCCGGGGGCGTTCAACCGGAGCCCGCCCGGGCCCGGGGGGGGCCCGGCCCCCCGGGGGCCCACACGGCTCGGGGGGCCCACCGAGGGATTCACCGATCCACCGGCAGCCCAGTCCGAACCTGCTCAAACACCTGGTACACAGAAGGCTGGCTGCTGGACTGTCCGCTGTATGATGTGCAGGTCACACTGGTGAAAGGGGAAGGTGTAGGCTGTGTTGCTGGTGGAAATTGGCCGACAATATCTGGTAGTGGGGATGGTGCTTGTTCATGCTGCTCTGGCACATCTGCAGCAGAGGACCGCTTGGGCTTGGAAGTGGTGGAGGAAGCAGAAGATGTCACAGTGCTTGGAAGCCTAGGACCTGTGTGGCCCTTTTTCTCCAAATGACTCCTCCACAGCAATTCATGCATGTGGCTGTTCATGTTCGTGGTGGTTAAACTCTTTAGATTCTTTTCTCTAGTGATGTGTTGACGGCAAATCCGGCATATCATTTCAGTCGGCAAATCTGAGGCTTGATCGAAAAAGGCCCAGGCTTCACAGGTCCAGGACCACGGTGAAAACCTAGTAGTGGTGTTCCCACTGCCACCACTAACCACGGCTGGTGGAATAATGTCAGCGGACTTGTGCAACCGACCTCTCCCTTTCTGCAGCCGGGCCTGCACTGACACTACCCCATCATCCTCCTCCTCCAATTAGGAGTTCGCCAGCAGCTGCTGAAAAGACCACGTTGGATCCGCAAAGTCATCATCATCACCACCACAGGTGACTTCCTCTTCCTGGCAGTCAACATCCTCAAGAAGCCACAGGCACTGCGGGGCATTGCTGACCGTTCGGGATTTCTGCCGACAGACCAGTTTCCTTCTCCTCCTCTGAGGGCATCAGTGATTGGGCATCAGAGCAGATAAAATCATTCTCTTTGGCCTCAATCTTTTGAAATGCCTTCTGACTTTAACCGCATTGTGTCATCAAAGAACTCTTCGGAATATGGATTATCTGGAGCGGTCTGTAGATTGGGTGACATTTGGACCAGGTTTGCTTCAGGTTGGACTGATGATGATGACCACATTTGTGGCTGTGACTGAGAGGAAGAGGAGGTAAAACTGCTGGATGCAGGGTGTGTTAAACACTGAAGAACAGATTGGCGACACTCTTCAGACATGAGACGCACAGGGAACCGACCAAGCGATGACAGGCCTGACGGTCCCGAGACTGACTATGTGCTCACTTGTGTGTTGTCCGGAATAATGGAAGGAGTGCCTTGTCTCGTACCACTAGCTCCATGTCCTACACCCCTCCTTGCTCGCTTACCTCCTCTAGCTCTTTCCATGTCCAAAAAACGAAATATTAAAAAGGTAAAGATTTTGTAAGAGTCTCTTATGCAACAACTCTAATCCCAAAACTGAATCAATGAACTTTTGGGCACGGAATCAGATTTTCAGCAAGAAACCAGTATATCAAAGCGATTTCTTTTTAGCGCAGATTTCCTAACAGTGTCTTGTGCACTAGCTGTCCCCCAAAACAGGATCAATAAACTTTAGGGCAATCAAAATAAAGATGGGAAAGATGCAGTCAGCAATATTAAAATCCCTAACTACTGCTGTCTATTAGAGATGGGCAAATCGATTCTAACGAAGTGGAATTCGTTTAGAATTTCAGGAAAAATTTGATTCTGTACGAAGGCGAAGTTAATGATACTTGGTGGGAACGAATCGTCTTTTTTTCTAAAATGGCCGCGAGCACATGGCGTGACATGGGGTGAAGAAAGGAACGCCCTCAAATCACATGTGCAGACATGAAGCCAATCAGCAACCAGAGGGCTTTTGTGACGTCACAGCCCTATAAATACGGACGCCATGTTAAATTCTCACACTTGTCACTGTGTCTCCTGTCACAAGCATCCATCTGCTGCAGCACTATATTGCACTCTGTGCAAAACAAACCCGTTTTTTGAGCTACTGGAGTGAAAGACCTTCACAAGTGTGTATCAGATACACAAACCTGTTCCTGAACTAGCGTTTTTTGTTTGTTTTTATTATGTGGGGTATTCTCTCTAAAATCCAGGGTGTGTGTATTTCTGCCCCATATACGCCTGAATTCCATCTGGTTCACTGTGTAGGGTATTTATACCCAAGAGTTAATTTATCCTCTTGTTTGTGGCGTAATTAGGAGTCAAATAAAGGGTGTGTCTTTATCATATACAGATATCTTCAATAAACAGAGTCTGTTGTATTGTAAATTTTTGATCAAAACAGTCAGACAGAGAGGTGGCAGGGCCTTCACAGGCGAGTGGCAGTGGTACAAATGTTCCTGGAGCAGGCACAGGTCACAGCACATTACGGGGACGTCGCAGCAGGGGTGACTCAGTGAGGCCAGAGCTACCATTGTCATCTAGTGGCCGTGTGTTGATCACCAAGCCAACGGTTCTTGATTGGTTGACTAGGTCATCCACTTCCTCCCAGATGACATCTGACAACCCCAGCCAAGAGTCTGTGGGTTCGTCAGACACAACCCTTAGTTGACATGGCCTGGGAGCAGGTCAGTGGCCCTCACCTGTCCTCAACCCACCTCTGTCCCGTTTAGTTCCCTCAACCAAAGAACTACTACGTGGTGTGGGTTCTGCGCCACTATACAGCGAGGACGAACTATTTGAGGACAGTCAGAAGCTACTTGTAGTAGTGATGTGACATGGGAGGATATGTTGCAAGCGGTCAGGCGCTGCATACTGAGACCATTGAGGAGGATAGCAGTGACGGGCAAACACTAAATCGATGACGATGTAGTCGATCGCACTTGGGAGCCAGGTGAAGCAAGGGCTTCATTCTCATCATCGGGAGAAGAGAGTGTCAGCTTGCGCGTCAGGCAGCGGTGCAGCCAGCAAGTCTGTAGTGTGGCCATGAGTCAGCATGGTGGCAGCAGTGCAGCGCGGTAGTAGTCAGTGTGGAGTGTTGGCGGGAAAATCACCTACTCAGCGGTGTGGCAGTTTTTTGCCAAGACACCGGTGGAGCCAAACATATGTATATGTAGAATCTGTGGACAGAAAGGGAAGCATAGCCAGGGAGCTAACGTTGGCACCTCAGCACTGCGTCAACACATGCAGCGTCACCATCCAGTTACCTGGGAGAAACGTGTCTCAGATGTGGTGGTCCATCCTGCGGCAGCAACAGCAGCACCACCCAGTGGCACGCATGCCATTTCAGCCAGTCAAGGCTCCACCACCTCTGCGGGAGCCGTTGTCTTTCCCATCATCTACCGATCCAGATGCTCTTGCTCCTCACCACTCATGGTGCCAGCAGTCATTCATGGAGGTGATTGCCAAGAGACAGCAGTATGCGTCCAACCATCCTAAGGTGCAGAAGCTGACCGTGCTCCTGTCCAAATTGTTGGTACTACAGTCCCTCCCTTTTCAAGTGGTGGACTCTGCACCGTTCAGAGAACTAATGGCTTGTGCCGAGCCGAGGTAGAGAGTCCCAAACCGTAATTTATTTTCGAAAAAAGCAGTACCAGCCCTGCTCAAATATGTAGAACAGAAGGTGGGCCAGTCCTTGAGCCTATCGATGTCTTCCAAGGTGCACGGCAGCGTGGAGCTGTAACTACGGTCAGGAACAGTACGTGTCCTTTACGGCCCACTGGGTGAATGTGCTTCCTGCCCAGGCACACCAGCAACTTGGACAGGAGATACCGCTTTCTCCTCCACGTTGTCAAACTGCTGATCCTGCGCCAATGTCCGCCTCCTCCTCCACCACCACCTCAGCCTCCACAAGTCTAAGTCCTACTACATCTTACCATATGTGCAGGGCACAGCGGTGTCACGCAGTTCTACACCTGGTTTGCCTGGCCGAACAAAGTCCCATAGGGGAGCAACCACTCCGCATCATGCAACACGAAATCAATGTGTGGCTTTCTCCGTGACAGCTGCAAATCGGAACCATGGTGACAGACAACGGAAGGACCAGTGTGTCCGCGGTGCACCGAGGGGGCTGAGCCATGCGCCCTGCATGGTGCCCGTGTTCAATCTGGTTGTCGAACGGTTCCTCAAGTCTTCCACCCATCTGCAAGACATTCTAAAAAATGGCCAGGAAACTGTGCATGCACTTTATCAATTCCTACAAAGCCAAGCACACCCTCCTTGAGCTGCAGTGGCAGAACGGACTCCCCCAACATAGGCCGATATGCAATGTTTCCACCTGTTGGAATTCCAGCCTTCATATATTGGACCGACTGTATGAACAGAGAAAGGCCATTAATGATTTTTTGATGATCCAAGCGGAGAGGAGTACCCCCTGTGTAATTTTGATGTCAGCCAGTGGCAGCTCATGCGTGACACCTGCCGTTTGCTCAGGCCACGTTATATGTCAGTCACCAGGACTATGGGATGAATAACGTCATTCCACTGCTTCATGTCCTGGAACAGATGCTGCAAAATCTGTCTGATCAGGGGACTGGAGACGTGGCGACTACATCTCACGACCACATGAGTCCGGTGGGGGCTGAACTGGAGGAGGAAGAGGACGAGGACATTGGAGCACAAACAGTGTCTGGCAAAATGAGTGTTTTTTTTACTCAGGTGACAGGAGGAGGAGCAGCCGGAGGAGGTAGATGGAGATGAGGAAGATGAGGCAGATGACCCAGACACACCGTGGCAGTTTACAGTGGAGATGGAGGCAGGGAGTCCCTCAGAGTCACTTGCGCAGATGGCCCGCTTCATGCTGATTTGCCTGGCTAGTGACAGCCAAATAGTTACCATCCGGCAGAGGATGGCTCTCCACCCTCTTGGACCCTCGCTACCGGTCCAAAATGGGAGCCTTTTTTTCACCTGCCGAGAGGGAGGACAAACTCAAGTACTAGAGAGAAATCCTATGGAGTTAGTTGGCCGCTGCCTATCCATCCTCTGACAGGTCTGACCTTTGGGTTCCTCATCGCTCACATACCGCTGACACAGCTGCTGTGGGGAGGTGGGTGGATAGGAGCAGTAGCAGCTCCATCAGCAGCAGCCTAAGTCTTGAGTCGTTGATGAGCAGCTTCCTTCACCCGCCTAGTGAGAAGAGTACTCACCAGCAGCAGTACCTGGAGCAGACCCTGAACCAACAGCTGGTGGCCTACTTGGACAGCACTCTGTCACCTCACATAGAAGATCTGCTGGACTACTGAGCAGCCAAACTGGATGTGTGGCCGTAACTTGCTACATTTGCACTGGAGAAGCTGTCCTGCCCGGCCAGTAGTGTGGCATCAGAGCGGGTGTTAAGTGCCGCAGGGGCCATAGTTACCCCAAGGAGAACTCGCTTGTCCACCCAAAATTTGGAGAGACTCCCCTTTCTCAAGATGAATCAGGCATGGATCAGCCAGGATTTCCACACACCAATGCCTTATGCATCAGATTAGAACAGCCATGACGCCTCACCAAAACTTTGAGAAATGAGTCTGGATTCTTCTGGCTACCTGCCTCAGCTACTATTCTGATGCTGCCACCCACCTAATGCCACACATTTGCTGCCAACTGCTCCATCTACACCAGGGACTGGTATTGCCACCCACCTCCCCACTCTTCACTAGGCCATTATGTAGACTTCTGATGCTGCCGTCACCTCCACAATCTGTCATTGTGCCAATCTGTGGCCTACTGATGTTGCTGCCACCTCCTCAATTTGTCACTTGCCACTCTGTGGCCTACTGATGTTGCTACCACCTCCATACTGTGTGATTGTGCCAAACAGTGGCCTACTGATGTTGCTGCCACCTCCTCAATCTGTCACTCAGTGGCCTACTGATGTTGCTGCCACCTCCTCAATCTGTCACTTGCCACTCTGTGGACTTCTCATGCTGCTGCCAACTGACCTCGGTCTCACTCGAACACCCTGTGGTTTCCTAATGCTGTTTCCACCCTCCACCACTCTATGTTGTTGCCACTATTTTTGGTTTTCCCCCTTCTTTTAATCTGTCAGAAGGAATGAAAAGGATCAGGATTGTCTGATGATTAGGTAGCCAAATGTAGGAGTGGATAAAGAACACAGAAGACATGCAAATATCCCATTTACTGGTCATCTCTGTTTTGGATCAACTCCTGTTTGTTTTTGGTTTTAGCAATACTGACGGATTATTGACCGATGGAAAGCGGACACTGACGGATCAAAGGAAGGGCATAATGACGTTAATGCAAAATTACTGCTGACATCCTCTCCACTCTTTTAGGGTGGTGGGGAGGACTCTACATGTATCAGCATTTAACAGGTTCTTTCATAATCTGTGGAATCATCTGATGTCCGTGTAAAAGGAGTGCCCTCTTTGATGCTACTTTAGGATCTTGGCCCTCAGTTTGGTTCTTTCTAGCTGGCATTACCTTGTCAGGCTGCGTTCACATTTCACTTATTTGGTCAGTTTTGCTTCTGTAACTGCCCAGAGAAGTGAAGTGTGTAACTATTCTAAAAGCGGCGGCTGTCTCTGCGTGTAACACTAACACACAGCATTGTATCGAGACCAAACCACACTCCCTATGCATATTTGAGCAGGGCACAATGTTCTACAACACCCTACAGGCTCTCCCGCAGCCAGGAAATAGCTGTTTTTTAACGTGATTCGCTGTGAATAAATTCGGGTCGAAACGATTTTTTGCATAAAATTCAGCAAATCTGGTGAACCGAATTTGAGAAATTCGCCCATCTCTACAGTCTATGATTCCCTAATCTTGCTGTACCCCAACACTAAATAATCTAACTAGCAGCTTTTCCTTTGTCAAATCGCTGGAAAATGGTCTGCCTGCCTGCAAGCAAGCACACAGAGAGAGAGAGCAGTGTGTTCAGTTCAGAGACTAAACGTGAAACAGCGTTCAACAGGAAATACAGTGACATACCCAACAGGGTAATGTGATTTTAGCAGCCAATGAGATCCCTACACCCTCAGTGGTAACGTTTTTCACACCCCCCCTCATCCCCCCATCTGTGCTCTACACCTATTGGATGGGCGCCAAAAGTGCAGAAAGCAGCTTAAAGTAAAAATGGCGATCGCAAGTCTTGATTGAAAATTTTACCTGATCGAAACATCGAATCAGATCGCAATCGAGAAAACCATAAAAATAGACTCGATTTTAACTTTTCTCGATCCGATCGATCAACACTAGTCACCACCCCTGCTTGTAGTACTTTAGAAACCTGCACCCTATATATATTAAGGGCAGGGTCTTCATCCCATATGGTGGGTGGACGGGGGGGAATCATATAGTGGCAGTCAGATAATCTAACTGCAAAAATCCAGTAGGTGTTATGATTCTTATGAGGTGTTGGGGACATTTCTTCTCTGAGCAGTCAACCATGTTATGTTTAATAACATTGCGTTCATCCTCTCCAGATGAATGAAGACAACTGCAGCGTGGTTAAAGACATATTTTTGATGGGATTACAAATGCACAGCAGTCTGAAAATTCCTTCCTTTCTATTATTTCTCATACTATACAGTATGACATTATCCGGGAACATCATGATCGTCATACTGGTGTCAATCTCTCCTTACCTTAAACACCCAATGTTCTTCTTCTTGGGAAATCTTTCTATTTCCGACATCATATTTACTACCAATATTGTCCCTCAGATGTTATGTGCCATCATGAACGGAGGGCTCACCATATCTTTTCATGGATGTATCACACAGCTACAGTTCTTTGGCATTTCCGTTGCTGCAGAATGTCTTCTCTTGGCCGTGATGTCTTATGACCGTTACTTGGCTATCTGCAACCCCTTACATTATATCTACATCATGGACGCCAATTTCTGCATTCATCTTGCTGCCATATGCTGGTTCTTAGGCTTTGCCGTCTCGTTAGTGACTGTAATCATGACAAGTATGCAAGATTTCTGCGGGCCTCATGTCATTGATCATTTTTTCTGTGATTTAGTCCCTCTTCTTAAGCTTTCTTGCTCAGATACGTCATCAGTGATACTAGAAAATATATTGTTAGCCTCTCCTTTTACATTGTTCCCACTTGTTTTCATCTTGGTCACCTACGTCTACATCTTCATCACGATCCTCAAAATCCCATCCATTTCTGGCAGGCAGAAAACTTTCTCCACCTGTAGCTCTCATCTGGCCGTGGTGGGCATATTTTATGGTACATTGGCTTCTCTGTATGTGGTCCCATCGGATGGACATTCACTGAATGCTAACAAAGGCCTGTCCCTGTTGTACACTTTTGTGACCCCTTTATTTAACCCTATTATATATAGTCTAAGGAACAAGGAGATAAAGGCAGCCTTAAAAAGATATGTTTTTAAGACACAGAAAGAAACTTCTGCAGTAATACAACAAGTGTCTTACAAATGTACAAGGAAACAACCTATATCAAGCATAACATAGTGCCCAAATGGTAGTGCTCACTGGCACCACCATGATTTAACAGCAGATTGTCTGGCAGAGGTAGATACTTCCTCAGATTTTTTCCCCTTAGCAACAGCACCACTCCTGTCCATAGGTTGTACCTGGTATTGCAGCTCAACTTTATTTAACCCCTTAATGACTCAATGCCACTTTTGCTTTTCTGTTTTTCCTTCCCGGCTTCCAAGAGGCATAACATTTTTTTCACGTTTCCATCTACATAGACGTTGGAGGGATTATTTGTTGTGGGACAAGATGCACTTTTTTTTTTTTTTTTTTAATGGTGCCATTTAGAGTTGATCGATTAATCGAGATCGAGCCTATTTGGATTTTTTTAATGAAAATCTTTTTGATTTGATCTTCGATTCCCATTAAAGTCAATGCAAGGTGAAAATGGCACGATCACGATTTTTACCTGATTTTACCGAAAAAAAATCGGATCGATCGTGATCAAGAAACCCGTCTCGATCTCGATTTTTGCCGATCTTGATTAATTGATCAACTCTAGTGCCATTGATCGTATAAGTATATTGAAAAACACAAACACATTCTTTATGGGGTGAAAGTTGTAAAAAAAACAAAAACAAAAAACAAACATGTAATTGCACCATTTTTGTGGGAGTTTTGTTTTTAACAAGTTCACTGTTTGGTATAAATTGCATGATTTCTGTATTCTGTGGGTCAGTACGATTTCAGTGATACCGAATTTATATGGTTTTTATCATGGTGGCTTGCGCGGGTGCCGTCGCCCCCTGCGGCCGCCCCCCTGCCCGCATGGGGTCCGACGCGTGTGCCGCGGCCGCCCACGACCAGCCCCTTGCTTCCCGGCGCCAGAGCGGAAGCGCTCTCTAGATCCTCGGACACAGTGGGTTTGGAGCCGCCTCTGCGGCACATAATTCCTCCTGAACGACTCCTCGCGGTGGCCCCCATGGACCTTCAACATCTACCTCCTGGGAAGACCTCCGTACGCCCTGCCATGCGGCCTCGTATCCTAAAGTGGGGTCATCCTTCACGAACAGCTGGTCATCCTGGAGTCCATAAGTCCCTGCAGCTAATCGCTCGTTATAATTGGTGGCCCACCCTCGCTCAAGATGTTAGAGACTTTGTCCAGGCCTGTACCTCCTGTGCCCGTAATGAAGTCCCCCATCTCAGACCCACGGGTCTGCTTCAGCCTCTCCCGGTGCCAGAAAGACCTTGGTCCCATGTGGCCATGGACTTTGTTACGGACCTCCCGGCCTCGTCTGGAAACACGGTCATGTGGGTGGTGACAGATGTTCCTCTGCCCGGGTTGCCCTCTGCCCCCCAGCTGGCCCAGCACTTCTTTCACCATATTTTTCGGTTACACGGTCTCCCATTGCATATCGTCTCGGATAGGGGGGTCCAGTTTGTTTCGAGATTCTGGCGGGCTCTATGTGGTCAGTTGCAGGTTCAGCTAGACTTCTCGTCATACCACCCTCAAACTAACGGGCAGGTAGAGAGGGTTAACCAAGTTTTAGGTACCTATCTACGACATTTCGTATCCGCCCGTCAGGATAACTGGTCCGACTTCCTCCTCTGGGTGGAATTCTCATATAATTCTCTAGACTCGGAATCCGCTGGAGCCTCTCCATTTTTTATTGTGTTTGGGCTACACCCCCGCCCCCTTCCTCTGGTACCTCGTGTCACTTCCCGCCATGGATGCCCAAATGCAGGACATCAAGGCACTCTGGCAGGTCACACACAGGCCCTTCTACGGGCCTCCGCTCGCACCAAGGTCCAGACTGACAGGTACCGTAGACCTCCGCCCCTATTTAAGTCAGGTGATAAAGTTTGGTTGCCTGCCAAATATATTCGTTTCAAGGTGCCCAGTTATAAGTTAGGTCCTAAGTATTTGGGACACCACACTGATGCAATACAACAAATTTTTCTACATTCGGTGCGTTTCTATTTAACAAAAAGTCACGGTGATATCAAAATCTTCAATCCCGAATTAAGAATTACCTTTTCAAATATAGATATGCATTAAAACATTACAAAATACGCCCACTCAAATGAAAATAACGTATAATAAAATACCTAGGACAGATGAGCCATATGTGAAGAGGTCAGTGCATGTAAAACACTTGGCCCTATACCCCACGTAAAATATAAACCTTAAGAATACTACTAAATAGATACCACAAAAAAGATTCCTAAAGTGACTAATGAAGCGGAGAAATCGCCCCGAAAAGGGCGGCTCCACAAACTATACCTTCAAATAAATCCTATCCAAATCATTATAAACCGACAGACAAAAAGGGAATAAAATGTTAGTTTTTCCACAGCGTTTCTAAAAGGATGATGTGCAAACCTATTTCAACTAACGGATACCTGAGGTATAGATGATAAACATAGATTGGATAGCACCGTGGTATACCCAATATACGGAAGTCCGGCTCCTATCTCGCTGAGGGCCTCATTCTACAGAGAGCAGTAGCCCTTAAACGCTTACACGTTCCCAGAAAGACTGATCATGTAACCAAATCATAGGTTAGTCTACCTTCTCCTAGAGTAGTTCATAATCCATTCCCACATCCAAGAGGTGCTGCGCTCAAGACGAGCGATCCCGCAACTTTGGCGCACGCAGCCTGACGTCCTGGGCCCATCGCGATGTCACTTCCCCGGGAAAAGGGTCGAGGTGGAAACGCAAGTGCGCTCCAAAGACTCCGGCGCATGCTCGTGAGTCACCGGCGCCGCAAACCGAGCATGTGCCGCCCACCGAATAACTAACAGGATGTGCTACGTGGAGCATCTGTGCCAGTTCAAGTTGGTCCGGCACGTTGCGCACAGCATGCCCGCAATAAATCCGCCACCTTGGGGGGCAGGTGGGGTTGGGGTGGTTGGGGATTTGCTGAGCGGCAAAGTTTGCCACAAACAGAGACCCACAAGACTAAACAATTTGGGGATGGATAATACCTAAATACATATATCTGAAGGTAAAACCAGGATATGTATAGAGACACGAAGAAGTAGATTCCGAGATAATAATAACAAATAATAAAAAATAAGCTTAAAGTCTCCACCCGGAACAAGTAGGCAAAAAACAAGACCGGGGGTGTATATAACTGAAGAGTCACAATTTGGTAAACAGATAACCAGTTGAGTCCTTATACAGTGCATCGCTCGCAGAGTTTAGGGGATTACCCGCCACTGAGTTTTGTTATCAGATTCTAGGGGCAAACCCCACATCAACAACATAATAAGTTTGTAATTGGATTCTCTGGGTGGATTTCATTCTACGCACATAATTATTCTTTTGATTTAACCATGAGTGGCGTTTTACTTCCACCAGCATCAGTCGGGCGCATCATGTCTTATGGGTAGCCCTTGTGCTCCCACGATCATGCAAATTTGTTCCTATGGGGTGTAGGTCCTCGAGACTGAGGTAATGATAAACCAAATGTTCGTATGCATATAAGACGCCTCGACCATGACGATAATGACTTTCTGTCTTGGTGGAACCTGAGAGGTATGATCAAGTGCCCCCCTGACCAGAACAATCTACCTAGATTTTATTTCGTTCGGGTAGTGTTTCGACGCGACCTTCTCACGTTAACCACTCTGGGACAGTACCGAGTGCCAAATACGCTTTTTGAACGATCGATTTTCATTAACAACATCTCAATGTCACTAGACATCTCGAATTTGCGCTTCACATATGAGTTCAGGAGTCAAGTCTTCCTTTCTTGATGTTAAAATCATGAACAGAGTAAAAATGTCTAGATCTTAATAGTACGTGATTTCATTTTAGAAAGCCCTACCGGGCGACAAACAGCCTTTTTTACGGCTGGGGAAATTCCTTCCAACCCCACCGACTGAAGCGGGGGTTAGAACCTAAGGTCATTCCAGGTAAAAGTTATATCAGAAAACGGCAAACTAACTTTTAGTTCTATCTAGTAAAAGGAATGACTTCAATATCACACCAAGGACTTATATACAATTGATCGCTTCATCCAATCGCGGTTTAGCTAGTAGGTTCGATCCCAACCCCCCACTGAAGTTGTAACCTCCAGCATATAATTTTGGCTTTTGGGTGGCAAGAAAGTAAGCGTCCTCTTGTGAATTCGTTTAACCGGAGAGTGATCAATCAAATTGGCAAATACCACGACGTCGAAGTGACAGTAGGAGTAAGAGCTAGATTTGTGATCTACGGTCCAACTATTTTGTATGAAAATCAGATATTGCGATGATAATGGGTTAGTTGCGAAGATATGAGGAGGTACCAGTGCGGCATACCATACAATGGACTAAGGCATTTGGAGGACCTATCACTCGTGGAAATTACCCTCAACTTAACTTATCGGAAGTGCCCGCCCCTCTAGAGACCGTTTGGACCGTAGTCATTTTGATATCACTTTAACAAGAGACAAGGAGTGATGAACAGGAAACCTATGGAGGCATGTTTTAGGTGTGGTTCCGACTTAATAGGCCAGTCCGGTTATTAAACCCCTTAACGACCTTAGACGTATCCATGTCTACTTGCAGGTCGTTTGGGGTGATCACGACGTTTCGGGGACGCAAAATATCTAAGGTAGGACATACATACATGCTGAGGAGAATCGCGTCCTGTCCTGCGGTCTCTGTCGCAGGCGTCGGGCAGCAGCGACTAACGTGGAGTGGATTCCGGGCGAATCTCGTGGGCGAGGCCGTCCTAGCCTCTATTGACAAGACAGCAACACGACAGAAGGCAGAGTAATGCCTTCCGGTTGTTCTGTGAAGTCACGATGTCCGGGCCCGTGTCCCCCTGTGGGTCATGTGCCCCCCGGTACTTTCGTGACTGTACAGTTGTCATAGGAGCTCCCCAGTTCATAGCAACAAGCCGCTTATGCATATATTCTCCTATGAGTGAACTCTGAGAGGACCTGAAAATACTCTCACATCAAATTCCCCTATGGGGGCGAAACATGACTAAATAAACACTTATGTGAAAAAAGTGTCTAAAATAAAAGTGCAAAACAATGTAAAACACAAACACGAAAAATAAAATAAGATAAAACTACACTCCGTGGACAATACTATGGAATTGGATGGTGCCCTTATTGTCAAAACTTTCTAGGCTAGCAATATTGTACACTTGTATCTGCCGCATCGTCCTTTTCCCCCTTACAAACAGAGAGCCGAACATCCCCCCAAAAACAGAGATAAAAAATAAAGTACCCATAGTGGTATCTAGGCGCTGGCGTGCGTAGACGACCATGCCCTATAAATCTGTCATGTTATTTAACCCATACGGTGAACGCAGCGTAAAACAGACCACAAACTTAAAAAGCGTACACAATACACAGAATTAAAGATCTCCATCGTCTCACGACCCGCAGCACATGAAAATGGCGAGAACTACAAGCGAATCCAACAAATCTCCTAGAATTGCACAATGTTGTACCAATTAAAAACTGTCCATCTTTATCCAACGAGACCGCGTCCAAAAAAAAAAAAGGGTACCTTATACGCACATCTCGAACTCACTTGGAAAAATCTCTACAAAACTGTGCCCTTAGGCTCTCAAAGATGCGAGTGTGATAAATATTGTTCTTAGCTCCTGGAATACATCAAACAAGCCTACGATCAAGCTACTAAACGATATGGCTTTCTCTCCTATTCTGATTTCGTCACTTACTAGAGTAGTCTTAAACTACTGTTTTTTGCTAAAAACATAACTAGGTCGTAATCACACACATAGGGGTTCTGCGCTATCATAGCGTATATGTTAGAGCATACATTGAAAAAATTAGCGCTGTTACTACACCATGCTTTGGGTTTAGCGATTAGTGTGCATTTTCTTTTGTCTTCTATTGACACCCTTCGCCATCCAAAATCAGACACAATGTGCGTGTTAAAAGAGCGAAGTCTGCCATAAAAGCTTGGTCACTGGGACCCAAAAATGCATAGTGAACCTTAAGCTCTTAATCAGAGGCTGTGATTGGTTTGTTATGTGGGAAGGCGTCTGTTGATGATGAGCCCCTGATTTGGGTGTTGCTAGTTAATGGCTGCTGGTTGTTATGAGTGTCTGATTGGGTTGCTGGAAGGTGAAGGGCATCGTGGGTTGCTATGAGCTTCTGATTGGGATGAGCTAGGATTGTGCCTATGTGTTGCTACTCAACCCTCATTCGCAAAAACAAGTCACACTTGAACGCACAGATCTCAAGCATCAGAAAAATTGTAAAATTATTGGTACTAGGCAGTCTCTTAGACTATGGCGAAGCAAAAACGGTTATTATATTCCGTGTTTAATAACAAGTGTTTTCTTCTATTGTGCGTAAAAGCAGTAAAACATAAAAAACAATATACACAATAGTTGAGGTCTATACGGTGTAGATTGTACATTAGACCTGCTGGAGTAAATACGCAAGCCAACGATTTCTATACCGCATGAGTGATACTAGGTTCCACTCGCTATAAAAAATAAAATAAAAAACACTGAGCTCAGATTCTAGCTTGTATATTGGTGTTCAAAACATCTCAGAGAAACAACTCCATAATAAACAAGCATCTGTGATTAGCACTCACCATTAAGCGGTGACCAATAAATATAACTCTTCAACTCATCCCCATTCGCCAGCAAAAAACAAGGCCCATTCCCACTCTACACTAGCAGGCCAAAATAAAAACAAGTTTATGGCTGTCAGAATAGGACATAGGTTCCATACCAAAACGCAATATTTTTTATCAGACTTATTTCTACTGTCCGTAAATAGTAAATTACGCAAAGACTAGAAACGAAACTATATTTAAGCGTCGCACTATCATTGAGCTATAATTGTAAACCGAGCCCCATGTAAAAAGAGTGTTATCCACGGATCCAATTAACAACTCGCACGGTCGGAATGACTTCGTAAAATTGAGTGGAACTCCTGAACAAAACTATGACCAAACTGCGTTTTCCCGCGCGACGCCAAATTAGCCATTGCCAATGCTAAAAAAAAACTATGGAGCGACACACCCAAGTGCATTACCAAAATGCACAGAACACAGAACAGACACCCTAGTTTGATGTAGAATCCTCCGATGAGCAATGGGTGTTGAACTTCCAAAAATGGGGCGACTCTGCAGAAGGTTTCGCCTGTGCTGCTACTTGGGGGCTTTGCTAAATGCGACATGCCCCACAAAATCTGCGTTCCAAAAGCCAAATAGTGCTCCCTCACGCTTATACGCCCTGCCATGCGGCAAACAGTCAGATTACACACACATGTAGGGTATTGCCGGAAACCTTCGAAGAATTGCTTGAACAAAGTTTTAGGGTTATTTTTTCCAGGAAATCCCATGTATATATGAAACATGTTTAAGCTATATAAATTGCAGATTAATTGAGTTTACTATGCGAAATACACAAATTTTCTTTTTTTTCATTTTACACAGCCTTATAGCCCCTTTAAAAAAAAAAATATGTTATCTTACCACTACTATTGAGCGGGACTATAAACACTTCTAATGCTCTACCCTTGTGATCAGATTCATTATAGCGTCGTAGTAATCATCGTACAATAAACAAGCTTGGACTATTTAGGGGGTGTTTATTAAGTTGTTTAGCAACGGACTTCAAGGGTGTCCCCCAAACCTGAAAAATGGCGCCTAAATCTTAATAATTTTCGTCTATTTTGACTTAACATATTAGTGAAGACCTCCAGAGATATAAGTTAGGGTGCGCTAAACCTCCTATATCTGTGAGAGGACTTATATGGGTAGCCAAATAACACATGCACTAGGGCCACATATGGGATATCCAAAAATGGAGACTGGTGAGTTGATATTAAGTTTGCCATTTTTTATTCTAGCACAATTTATACCGTAGTATTCCAGTGAATAAAGGATCCTTATGATGATATGGAAAATCTGCAAACAACAACACGATTGAAATTTTGAAATTTCACCTCCACTTTGCTTAATTTCTGTGAAAGTATCTGAAGGGTTATCAAAAACTCCTAGAATAGTGTTTGTAAATACGTTAAGGGGTCTAAGTTTTCTCATAGGCATACACTTATGGGGGTAATCTAACATGCAGGCCCCTCAAAGCCACATCAGAACGGAGTGGTCCCTAAAAAAAAGTATTATTGCAAAATTTCCTTGAAAATGAGAGAAGGATTACTACAAATTTCTAAGTCCCCTCTAATGTTGTAAAAAAAGAATAAGACATTTAAAAAATGATGTGCCAACCTATAGTGTAACATATTGATAATGCTATTATCAAACTAAATTTGTAGGTGAAAAATTAACGTGGTCTTGCACGCAAAATTTTGCAAGCTCTCAAAATCGCAATTTTTAAAAAATTTTCATAAAGTTTTGTTTTTTTTTCCAAACAAACAAGGATTGTTGGAAAAAAACTTCTTACTAACTTTAAAGCAAAATGTGTCACGAGAAAAACAATTCTGAATCACATGATGGTTAAAAGTTAAAAAAGTTTTCTCACATAAAATTGAATGTCAGATTTCAAAAATAGGGCTGTGTCGGGAAGGTCAAAACAGGGAGTCCTAAGGGGGGTTAAACAAAACAAAAACGTTTTGCAGTGCAGTGGATGGTAGGAATAAATATCAGAGACTTTGCAACTGCAAGGGAAAGGGTGTGGTGTATTTGTGCACTTGTCCATGCCCGAAAGTTCGTTGGAAAACAAGAGAAATTAGAAGCGTATAGGGGAACTGGTTGGGATGTCAAAATAAAAGAGATACCTCCTTAGCACGTCATTTTTTCATGTTTCCATGATGGTAATTTTTAAGACCTTAAAAATTTTAATGTTATTAAAGTGGTTAGCCCCTCCCAAGGGGGCATTTGGGGATAAAAGGGTTTTACGCAAAGAGACAGAATGGACTATGGATGGGTTCATTATGTTCTGGTTTTTGAATGAGACCTTGTATTTTGGATTTTTTATCGGGTTTTGCCTGTTCTATTGGTTTAATCTGTGCCCTTTTAGTTTTATTGGGTTAATCTCTCGGGATTATGGGTCATTTTTGTATTTAGATCTCTTTTTGATCGTGACCCATTTATATCATCAGTCTGGGTAGTTTGCCCAATTACTGGTTATCTGTTTCCCAAATTGGGACTCTTTTCAGTTTTACCCCCCCGGTCTTGTTTTTTGCCTACTTGTTCCGGAGACTTATCTTATTTTATTATTATTGTTATTCTTACTGGATAATTCTACTAATATCCTGGTTTACCTTCAGATATATTTATTGGTATTATCCACCCAATGTTTAGTCTTGTGGGTCTCTGTTTGTCCCACCTTGGCCCTGGTGGCAATTTGCGGTCATCTGCGAAAATGCGGACAATTAAATGCACGTGCCCCTCCACTGCACACTCCTGTAGTTATGCGGTGGGCGCATGCGCGGTTTGAGGCGCCGGTGACTCCCGCGCATGCGCCGGTCATTGGAGCGCAATTGCGGTCCACTGACCCGTTTCTGGCGGAAGTGACATCGAGGGCGCGTGCGCAGTTGGTGATCGCTCGTTTGAGCGCGCCACTTGGATGTGGGAATGATTCTACACAGAGTAAGTAAAATGTTTTGGGAATCTTGTTTGGACGTTAAATTTTAAGGGTTGTCTTGTAGTAGTGCCCTCATTATCGTAGGGCCGGTCATTTTGGGAAACCCGGTAGTACCATCTGGTTTACATTGTACCTGGTATACCTTTTTAAAATTTATAGGTTTGAATTTTTTGACCCTGGGAACCCCAAATTTGAGAGGCGGAAAAGTGTGGGTTTTTTTCCTTTTGATGTTTATTATATTTTTATATTTTGGATAGGTTTAATTTGAGGGTATAGTTTGTGGAGCCGCCCTTTTCGGGGCGATGTCTCCACTTCATTAGTCACCTCTTTAGGGATCTTTTTTGTGGTATCTATTTAGTAGTATTCTTAATGGTATATATTTACCGTGGGGTATTGGCATAGTGTTACATGCATTTGAACCCTCAAATATGCTCATCTGTCCTAGGTATTTATTATGTTTTTTCTTTTGGTGGGGATTTTGTTATTTTTTAATGCTATCTATTAAAAGGTTTTATTTCCTAAGATTTGGGCCTTTTTTTTGGATTTCGGAAAACTAAAACCCAGTGTCCTAAAGCTCCGCTTCCTCCTATCTGCTATCCTGAACCCCTTCCCAATGTTTCTCCCTAAAGCCTGTGGTGTAAACCCGTTCCCCCATGGATTTCTGCCTTCCCCTTGGCCAAAAACTGATAACATTTTGGGTCAAGGAAGGCTGGGGAAAAAACAGTGGGGGGAAGCGGTTTTTTTGATTGACGGGAAAGGTGTTGGGGTTGGGGGAGCGTTCATGGGAACCCCGGGGCCCAAACCCTGTCATTGACCTCCTTCAAATTCCAGAGAAAGAGGGGGAGACCTAAAGGGGGGGGGGGTACCGTCATGGGGGCTGGCACAGGTTCCGTCACCCCCCCACCCCCCGCGGCCACCCCCTGCCCGCATGGGGTCCGGCGCGGGTGCCGCGGCCGCCCGCGACCAGCCCCTTCTGCCCGGGTCCCGGTGCTGGTCACTTACCCTTTCCCGCCCCGTGCTTCCTGCTTCTGCCTGCCCGCCCCGTGCCGTACCCGGGCTTCGGGCGCGCGAGGGACGGTCGGATTTAAAGGGCCAGCTCCCCGGGGGTAATTTGTCATTGCGGCCGTGGTCCTTATAAGGTATACCCCCCCTGCCCCTTCTGCCAGATTGCTGGTGGCGTTAGTAAGTCTTGGAGAGTTTGGATTTCCCGTTTGATTACCCGTTTACAGTGTTCCGTACTTTTCCTGACCTTGCCTGTTTGCCCCTGCCCGTCTCTGACACAACCTCTGCCCCCCCGTCCTCCCTCCTGCCTGTCCCGCTTGTCTCGGGTTTGCGATTCTGTCCACGCTTCCCCGGCCGCCATCAAAAGCAAGTCCGTCGGGGGTGCGCCCCTGGTAGCCTCCGCCGCGCAAGCCCATCCCGCTTTGGGGCGGGCTCTGGTGAATACCAGGGGCTACTTAGACTCCGCTCCCTGGGGTGGCTTAACTATCATCGCTTGCGGTGGTCCAGCGAATCCACCAACCCATTACAGTTTTCTTTATATTTTACTACTTCAAAAAGTAAATGTCAAAAAAATTTTGCATCGCTCTTTTTTAGAATAACAACTTTTCTTTATTTTTCATCTCAGAACAGGGTTCATTTCGCGGAAAGTCTGTTTTTTTTAGCCCAATTTGAAAAGTGTGTGACTTTTTTCTTCAAATTCAAAAGAAGCTTTTATTAAAGGGAATCAAAAACAAAATAAAAGGTAAAACACAATGAGCTTAGATTGAAAACAGTGTACGACACAATTGTAGTAAAAGAAAATAACTTCTTGTATCCTGTGTGTCCAAAACCAGTAAACATGTACATTTATGTGCAACAATGATAGAATCAAGAGAGCGGAGAAGGCCGGAGAGGGGTGGGGAGGGGGGAGAGAGAAGAGATGGTTCGAAATCAGGAAGGAGCATACAAACAATGAGAAGCAATTTTTAAAACCAAAGGGGCTAAAGGAAAAAGGGGTTTGTTTGGTGTCACAATTGCCCCGTGTCCGTGGGGGGGGGTCGCCTCCCCCAGGACGGGAAAGTGTCCAGACCCGGGCATGGAGGGTGCCCCCCCCCCCCCATCCAGACACCTCAACATGTGCATATATGTGACCGGCAATGCAGGAATGAAACCTCATGTGAAGACCATACAGTAAAATCAAGGAAAGGAAAAAGCAGTAACAGGCGGAAACAAAAACCCAACAGCTGGCTCACCAACTACACCGTACCCCTTCAGAGAGATCAGAAGGATGAGTAAGATTTCACATCACTATATCCAGTTTTCCTCGCATTCCGCTAAGTCTCCCCCTCCACCCTCAGGGATTGCCACTCACGAGTAGGTTAAGTAGCGGTTCGAATCAAAGAATGAGATCCAATCCCTCCAGGTATGCAGATATTGGTTATAGCGCAATGGGGAATCTGTCCTAAATTCCTCTAGGCGCTGGAGAGCATGAACCTCACGTAGCCAATCCGTTATGGAGGGGCTTGTGGTGGATAGCCAAAGTCTAGGGAAAGTCAATTTTAGCAGCCAGGAGTAAAAAGACAAGGAGAGGTGATTTAAGGTAGGAGATTGGCAACGGGATGTCAAACAGGAGTACTGAGGCAGGGCGGTTCTGAACTGTGATTCCCGTGATTTTGTGAAGGCTGCATAGCAGGGCAACTCCACCGAACATGGGTCATGGTGCCCCTCTCCTTTTTGCACCGCCAGCAGATTGCCGGGATGGATGGGGAGAAGGAATTTAGCAGCGCAGGGACGCGATACCACCTGGTAATAATTTTGTAGTTCAGTTCGTGGGCCCTGGAAGATACCGAAGATCTATGAGTCAGTTGGAACGCCTTAGACCAGTTGTCCTCTGAGAGGCTCAAATTGAGCTCCCTTTCCCAGCTGCTTTGGAAAGATAGCTTATTAGAGGTTCGAAAATTGTGCAGGAGTTTATACAAGCCTGATATAGCCCTCTTTTCAGAGTATCTTCCAAGGCACCACAACAGGAAGGTGGTTAGGGGTCTCTGTGACAAGTACAAATTCTTCCATTTTGAATAGAAGCTGCGTAACTGATAGTAATGAAACCTAGCAAAGTGACTAGTGTTTGCATTACCTAGTGTGTGACGTTTTGATCCTTTTTTATCCCATTTAGTCTAAGAGGAGGGACGAATTTGAAAAAAACAAAAACACACAACTCCGTGTTCACAGAGCAAGATAAATGACATGAAATTTGGTTAGGATGGACTTTTATGGATTTAGCAATATCAGTTATGTTTGTTTATCTTTTTCATGTTTTTTTTTTTTTTTAATTAACATTTTTCCCCCTGTGGGATATGAACATGTGATTAATTTACTGCAGTTTATAGGCTTATTATTAGTCTCTATTTACACCCTGCCTATAGTGTACAAACATGGCAGCTATGGTGGTGTACATTAGGCACCAAGACGGTCATGGCAATTGAACAGTGCCCAACGTTCGTATCATGACGGGTGTGCAGTTTACTTGTTCTCTAGGAGCTGTCTCCTATCCCTGCCACTATGTAACAGATGAAACCTGAGAGCTATGGAGTAGGCTCACAAATGGAGCCCACACTATACTTTCTTAATGGATTCTCTCACTACAATGATTGGCATTTAACATGTAGAAAAAGGTAAATGAAGACTATTACTAAATACATTGCTTTGTTGATTAGATCACACAGGTTTCTGGTTATGACCACTGCTCCCTGTTCTCTCTCATAGCTCTAAGCTGCCATCAGTCATTTAACGCTGAGGCCACTTTATTTTTTTTTTCTCCCCATCTTCCCAGAGCCCTAACTTTTTTTTATTTTTTCATCTAATAGACATATGAGGGCTTTTATTTTGCGAGACAAGATGTATTTTCTAATGGTGTCATTCATTGTACCATAGAATATACTGGGAACCGCAAAATTCTAAGTGGGGCAAAATGTGAAAAAAAACGTACTGACTTCCGGTTCCTGCGCTGGTGATGTAGGGAGCACGATCCAGGCGCTCCTCCAGACCCACCACCAAACCTGCATATAGAGCAGCATCACGCCGCTGAAAAACTTCTAGGAGGACGGGGGAACACACCAGAGCTCGTCCGGTGTAGCTGCAATCTTCCTGTGAAGCCTGCAAGTAAAGAAATCCCCGGAGACGTGAGCCCCTCCCCTCCCCTCCTCTCCATGATCCGACGGGGGCAGCGTGCATTGCAGCAGTGCGTCTCCCTGCTGCCGAGGGAGATCTTCCCGGGAGCTTCCGAGTTAATGAGCCAGCAGCACAGCAATAAATCCCTGCAGGTACTGTGAGGGGCGAAGCTGGGGACAGTGCAAGAGGCAACATAAGTGGCCCCAGAGGTCGGGACAGCAAAAAGGCGCCAAAGTATAGTGCCAGTCGCCATATTGTTCAGGGCTATATAACATTACACAGCCCATTCATTCTGGATAGTACTGGTGGGCAGCCCTGAAGGGAATATTTAAGGGAGGCAAAAAGTCAGCAAGTTATAACAATTCCTTACAGTTATTATATATTGCTGTGTATCACAAATTGATCTGAAGTGTCAGGATCTTAAAGTTTTGGGAGAAGCAAACTCCAAATTACTAAAAAAAAAAGGGAGTTTTCAAGCAAGTAGAGTCCGACCAGGAAGATATGGCTTCTTCGGCTGATGAATCCCAAGACTGTGAAAATGATCCTCCGCACTTTAAAATTAACTATCAGCGACTGGCTAGTGCAATAGCAAAGAAAATACTCCCAGTTTCGGGACACCTGTAAAAGCAAATACTACAGTAATAAAAAGCTACAGCGGGGTAACTAAGCAGGGTGAACATCAAGAGGGGAAGGAGCACGTTTTTTTTCTATCACTGAAGTGAACTGTCGGGTTTGCAGTCGATAATAACTTCAAACTCAACAAAAAATGACAAATAAATTGAAAATTTGGAAAAACGTTCCCAGGAACAATTTACGCTTAGGGGCCCCCCGAAAAAACCCGTAACCCTTTAAGAAATCTTGGGGCTAGATCTCCCCCACGCAAACTTGGAAGGGCTATGTAAATAAAAGGGGCACAGATGGGGGCCGACGCCCCACAGATCACAAAAACAATGGGCCCCAATATCACCCCAACAAATTTTTCAAAAAAATGGACTATTTTGAAAAGAAACATCCCCAGTTTTTAAAAAGCGACAAAAGCCCCTTAAAAAAAAGGGGCTTCCCTCCCGATTTCAACACTACTCCAAAATCTCCCCTAAGAGAAATTCTTTCCCGCAAATTTTGTACTGCCTATACAAAAAACTTTTTAATACAATATCTGGGTCTTTTAAATGACACTACCCAAAAGGGACAGCCCAGTCTTTTCAGTCAGTACAACAAGAAAGAAGACAATCATTTGCTTTAGGATTCTAACGGACAAAGATTGGGATGTTTCTCAGGGTTCTTCGGATTCGGAGCGCGAGAGAAGAAGCACTCAAGCCCTAGCCAAGGAGCAAAAACCCCCCCAAACCGAGGAATCCCCGGGAAAAAGCCTGAAATCTGGACTCTGGTAGCAAGTTACGGCTGAAATTTTTGTTTTTGATTTTTATTAATATTTTGGGGCAAAGTGTTGTAAGTTGGGGGGATTTTCATCTAATTTTCTCTCTCTCTTTTCTCTTCCGTCTCGGCGGTTTCAACTTGAATTGTGTCTTAAATAACAATTTTTGTTATCAGAGAGGGGTGTTTGGGGAGCGGAGTACTGTTGTATGCACATAGGTGATGTGTAACTTTGTTTGAAATAAGAGGTGGTGTTGGGCAGGAGGCACACCAGAAAGAAGAGAAGTCTCTATATAATGCAAGGGAAGTGGAATCTGGTGGAAAGGAGATGTTTAAGATCATTTTGGTTCGTTCTTCAACAGTTTTCTAGTTTAAGGTTAATACGGTTCAGCCAGGAAGTTACTGCTAGAGTTACTGCTATTAGAGTTACTGCTATTAGTAAAATTGTAACGTACACGATCCGTAAATGATCCTTATGGTGTAGGATCTGCATTAGAAAAACTGCCATCTATTTGTGTCTTTAAAGTATGAAAATAATCTCTTGGAACGTGAAAGGTCTGCGGTCCCCACAAAAACGGTCTCTGATACTGAGACATTTGGGTAGGATGAAGCCTGATATAGTTATGCTGCAAGAAACTCATTTAGCCGCTGAGGATTTCTTTAGAATGAAGAAGTTTTGGGTGGGGGAGGTGTTAGGCTCTCCAGCAGTAAACAAAAAGAACGGGGTTTTAATACTGTTGAAGAAATCACTATCATATAATATTATATCGGTCAAGGCTGATGATGAGGGTAGATGGGCGAGGGTACAATTGCAATGTCCAATGGGGGAGATATGTTTATACAACATTTACGGCCCGAATAGAGAGGGCAGCGAATTTTTTCAGAGATTGGGCACTAAGGTTCTCTCTGATCGTTCGCTTACAATACTAATTGGGGGAGACATGAACGCAGTAATAGACCCGGATGAGGATCGTAAGCGCTCCCTACAGTCAGAGGAATAAATGATGCTGGCCTAAAGCATTTTAGCAAAACTACTGAGCTAATAGACATCTGGCGACTTACACATCCGGACATTTTTTTCGCATTCCCATCAGTCATGGTACCGGATAAATAACTTTCTTGTAACAAAGAATTTGGTGGATAGAGTTCTGGATGTAGACATACGGGAGTTACTCATTTCAGATCACGCGCCAATAGTGATAGAAGTTGCTGATTCGTTTGTCAAGGGTCAGGATTTTATATGGCGTTTTCCTGTAGCCCTGGCGGGGGATGATTCCTTCAAGGAGAGGGTTCAAGGCTGGTGGCTAGAATACTCGTCCAATAATGCCGATCATAGAGATAATCCACGACTATTTTGGGAGGCTGCTAAAGCAGTTCTTAGAGGCCGAATAATCAGCCACGTTTCCCACTATAAGAAAATAGTACAAAAGAAGTATATGGAATTTAGCAATGAGCTCAGAATAGCATATTCTGCTTTTATTAATCAAAACTCAGCAGCCAATAAGCAAAAGTGGTTTGGTTGGAGAGAAGAAATAATCTGCATAGATCTAGATTCGAGGCGGAACTTTTCCGGTTCGGTAATAAGTCAGGGAGGCTCTTGGCAAGGTTGGCAAAATCTGGTAGGGGTCACAGAGGGATTCTGGCCTTGAAAACGCATGAGGGTGTTAGAGTATCTAATCCGAAAGAAATAAACACTCTCTTACAAAAGTATTACAAAAACTTGTACAAAGACATGGCCGGTAACGCAGATGAGCAGGGAAGGGACTTCTTGCAACAATGTCGCCTCCCGAAATTAACTGAAGAGCAGAAAGATCTTTTAAACGACCCAATAGGTGCGGAAGAAGTTCAAAACACAATCAAATTGCTAGGTGCTGGCAAGGCGCCGGGTCCGGATGGATACCCAGCAGAATTTTATAAAATTCTGCAAGTCCAAGTGGCACCCACTCTGGCCCAATATTACACAACTCTTATGACAGGGGATGATATTCCTGATGAAGCGAATTTAGCTTTCATAAAGGTATTACCCAAGCCAGGCAGAGACCTCACTAAAGTGGAGTCATACAGGCCCATTTCGCTTATAAATCAGGATCTAAAACTGATATCCAAAATACTGGCAAATAGACTTGCCAATATTCTCCCTACCTTGGTAGGGCAGGCTCAGGTAGGATTTGTCAAGGGCAGAGCGGCCGTCATTAATATTAGGAAGGTCCTGGGGGCGTTGGATGCCCAAGAAATAGGGGCTAAAGTCCCGAGGGCGTTGGTGTCATTGGACACAGAGAAAGCCTTCGACAGCGTACGATGGAGTTGGCTCAAAATGGTACTTGATAAATTCGGGATAATAGGAGACATGCGCAACTTAATAGATTCCCTGTATAGAAACCCAAGGGCAGTGATTTACACCCCCCGGTTTTTTAGTTTCCGACATTTTTAAAATCTTCAGAGAGGCACAAGGCGGGGTGCCCTTTGTCCCCCTTGCTTTAAATTTTTGACATTTGGCCCCTTAAATTATATTCTTGAACAATAAAAATTTAAATATGGGGGCAAAAAAAATTTGGACAGGGGGGAATTAAAATTAACCGCTTTTGCGGGGGAAGTGTCCTTTTAGGGATAACCCGGGCCCCCGGTTTAAAACCCCATTTTGGGAAACCCGATTGGAAATTTGGAACTTTTTCGGGTTTATCGGTCAATCGAGAAAAATTGTGAGCTTCTTGGGTTTAGGGGGGGGGGAGGGGGAAAAGGGGGGGAGGAAAGACAGATTTTAGAGAAGCCAAAATTTAAAAAAGCGAAAGAATTTTTATAAAATTTTTTGGGGATCTTTAATAGGTCAAATCATAAAAATTTATAAAGTTTTAAAATTAAAAACCCCCCAGCACTTTAAAAAAGTTCAGGGGGAGCTCCAGGGGGGCCGGGACCTCCTTGCCCTTTTAGGGCGAAAACATATTTGTAAAAAATTATTTCCTTTGCTGTTTTTTTGTCCCCATTGCAGACAATCTCTTTTCCCTGCCCGTAATGCAGAGTAAGCAATATAATACAAGGGTTTCTCTAAATTTATTTGGAAAGGGGAAAAGACCCCAAAAAAAGCTTTTCCAAATTACAATCAATGAAAACAGAAAAGGGGGGGCCAAATTTTCCTAACCCGATGAGCTATAATATGCCCGCTTAACAAGGCATATCATTGAATGGGGGGGGGGGGGGGGGAATAAAAAAAATTTTTATTCAGACTGGGAACTGAGGGAACTTTGGCTGGGACCGCTTACCGTCTATTGCATCTGCCAGGCTAACAATTTCCCCGCAAAGCCAAAAAAAAAAACTAATATTTTATTAAAGGGGCCCGCAGTAAATGGGAAAGGGGCTGAGAAGCGATTTTAAATTTTCCCCACAGGGTTTTCGAAATACCTCCCTTTTGTTTGGGAAAAACGAGGGAAATTTTCACGAGGGAAAAAAAAAAGGGGGGGGGGGGGGGGGGGGGGGGGGTTGGGGAAATTTGGGGAGGGGTGGGGGAAAATCCTCGGGGGCCCAACTCTTTTACCCAAAAAAAACAGATACAAAACTTTTGAGGATCTCAAGTTAGAATAAAAATTTACTGATTCCCAAACGCTGCAGTATATGCAGATCAGGACCTTTTGCGGCTCAAAGCTTCAAAATATAAGTAGGGAACGAGGTAGGAATGATTTTGTCAGACTTATAGGAATAGAACATCCTATGACGTCTTTTGCCACCATTTACGCATGTATTAGGGACAAGTATATCAAATATGATGCAAGTGTTGGATTCAGGAGGTGGAGTAGATGGACAGGCAAGGAGAATGTTGAAGCAGAGATAATTGAGGGATGAAGGATAATACGTAAACATGTAATTAACCAAAGATGGCGTGAAACTTACTTTAAAATAGCACATGCTGCAATCTACGCTTTTGACATACCCGCGTCATCTGGCTTCCCGGACAGAATTACAGCATGTCCAAAGTGGGCTGAACCCAAAGCAAATTTATTTAATGGCTTATGGTTGTGGCCGGCGATACAGACATTTTGGAGGGAGGTGAGGGAACGGATAGCATCCCTGTGGACTGGTCGGATTCCTTTCTCTCCAATAGTCTTTTTATTGCATGGCAGTGATACTGAGTATGTAGAGTCTGAGGACCAAAGGAAAAGTGATCCACCGGCTATAGTGCATATCATCTTAATGGTGGCAAAGAGATGCATCCTATCCAGGTGGAGCCTGTAGTCCCAAATGTTGAGATGGTGGTAGAGCAAACGAAAATGTATGCCATATCTGACCAGTTATATGTAGAGAGACATAAAGAAGTTATGGCAACAATTTTTTGGGAGGGCATTTTGGAAAAATTTTACACTCCGCAAGAGATCGAAAAATTAGTTAATATATTCCAATACACAAAATGGTTCTTGATGGAGGCTTTATCGGGGACTTTAGGCAGACTACAAACACAAATGGGATCGTAATCTAAAAGAGTGCAAGTTAATGGGGTTGACATTTCACAACCTTTTGCCTGGCTTTACATTTATAATTTTATTTATGTATTTTATATTGTATATTTAGATATTTTAATTTTATCTTCTATTAATTTGTTAAGTACTTTAAGATCTAATGCTTTAGACTCGGGGTTAGAAAGGGTTTTGTAGCGTTATCAGTATTGCATTTTGTTGCTAAACACCATTAACTGGAATCTCACGAAATTTGCGGATTTATAGGCAGAGGGAGATGATAAGAAACCACAGGAGTCATCGTCTCTGCATGTGGTATAGGCTAAATGGCTATTTTACTCTGATTGTTTGAGGTAATTGTTTTGATATAAACTCTGGTATCAGATTCTATTATATTTTGTATGTTGTTATGCAGAATTGTATGCTTTCATATATTCAGCAATGAGGATACCAAATAAAATATGTTTTAAAAAAAAAAACAAAAAAAAAACGTACTTGTGCCAATATTTTTGGGTGTTTTGCTTTTATGGCATTCAATCTTCAGTAAAAATGATGTGTTATCTGTATTCTACAGGTTGATACGAATCCGGCAATACCAAACATGTATGATTTTCGTTATGATTTGGTACCGTAAAAAAATACCAAACATTTTCTATTTTTGAAATTTGCACGGCGGCGCCATTTTCTGTGACCAATAACTTTTTTTTTTTACTACCACCTACGGACTTTAGTGAGGGGCATTTTTGGCAGGCTAAAGTGTACTTTTTGGTTTTGAACTTTACATTTTTAATTTTTATTTGTTTTTAATACTTTTGTACTTTTAGACCCCCTAAGGTATATGCAATTGACCTCTAGGGGACGTGGCTGCGATATCTTGCAATCAAATAGTATCGCAGAATGGAGTTTTAATATAGCTCAGGGTGCAATAAGAGTACTAAGATGGCAGCCATTAAGGCCTTCACTAGGCTCTTGGCTGCAATGACAATCAGATGGCACCCTAAAACCATGACGCAGTAGGGCTGTTTAGGGGATAGCACTGTGGTATTTTGGAATTGTTTAGATGCCAAAGTCATGATTACTGTGACACCTAAGTGGTTAAACAACCGGAATCGGAGATATCTCAGCTGCTAGCTTACTCAGCCCACCACCCCGCTCCATACCCTCCGACCAACCGGATGACATTCATTACATCATGATTTGGGAAGGGGCTAAATTTAAAAGACGACTAGTTTTTTTCTTTTTTTTTTCAGCTTAAATGTATAGTAATAGTGATTAAAAAAACCCAAAAAAAAAAAACACTGAACACATACTTGTGTGTCAAGGTATAAAAGAATGAAAAACACAAACAAATAATGTAAAAAAATGATCACATCATACTACCATATGCAAGAAATATATAAAAAAAGATAGACATTTGTCGCTAGTTAGAACTTTCAACAACAAGAATCCTTGTTTCCCCACAAACTATGATATGTGCATATTTCCATATTAAATAATTATACCACATCTTCTGTTATAGAAATGTTATAAATAACCAAAATTATGACATAATGTAAATGGCTATTGTATAACCTATTAAATATAACAATACATATTAAACCCATTAAACATGATACATGAGCAATGCCCAAATCTAATATTGCAGATTATAAAACGCATTGTGTTATGATGAGGAACTCTATATACATGCGTTTTTGCTAAACGAATATACTATTACTGAATAAATATATGTATATATCCCATCTATGTTAATTATAGGGTATGTTAAAAATACAAATTGAGTAGAAAACATCATGATCTATTAAACATAACACCACATATATAAACAATGTATCTGGTATCATGACCCACATTCTGTCTAAGCACAACACCACATACATGTGGTTTACACTGAAAAAAAATTCATTTTGTTAATATACATAACCTCAGGAGATGATACATATATTGACGAGATTAGGTATATTTTAGACAAACTCAAAAAGTTCTGAGTGTAAACCACATATATACAGCAGGGCGAACAAAGGAGGAGGCGCTATTTGGCTTCTGAAACACAGATTTTGGAGGGTGCCATGTCACATTTGTAAAGCCTCCACAGTACCAGAACAGGCGAAACCTTCCAGAAGTTGCCCCACTATGGATTAAACATCTCTTAGGCTATGTTCACACGGCTTAACTACGGGACGTGATTACGCCCCGCAATTATGCCGTGTGGCCGGTGGCGGGAGCGGGGGGCTGGCACATAGACAATCATTACTAGCGGCGCGTATACGCTGCTAGAAAGTGACCTGTCAATTATCTCCCCCTTCGGCGTATTCGCCGAGCAGGGAGAGGAGACGTAATCCATAGTTCTCTATGAGATCTGGGGATTACCGTAATGACCAGGACGTTTTCAGCCTGTAATAGGCGCACTCCGGCGCGTAATTACGGACCGAATTACGTCCTGGTTTAAGCCGTGTGAACATGGCCTAAGGGAACTCATCTAGTGGTTAATTGTGCATGCTGGGCTCATAGGTGTTTTACAGTTTGTTTGTTTTGTTTTTTTTAGAATTCCACCATTGTTTTTGCGGGTTTAATTTTTACAGCGTTTTCCATGCGGTATAAATGACATTATGACTTTACAATGCGGGTCGGTACAATTACAACGATATAAATTTTTTTTATTTTTTTTATGTTTTGCTACTTTTATACAGTAAAAGTGAGTTTGTAAAAAACTATTTTTAGGTCATCGTAGTCTGAGAGCCATTACTTTTTTTTCTGTGTATGGAGCTTTTTTTTGTTGGAGAAGTTGCCGTTTTCATTGGTACCATTATGGGGTTCTTATGACGCTTTGACAGTTTTTTTTAAATCAAGGTTTTTGGGAGGCAGACTGAACAAAATACAGCAATCCCGGTATTCTTTACAGCAGTCGTGGTAAAAAGGACAGGTTAACTTTACTCAGCGGGTTGATACAACTACAGCGATACCAAATTTACATTTTTTATGTTTTATTGCCATTACACAATAAAGACACTTCTTTAAAAAAGAAAAACATGTTTTCGCATCACCAGCGTGAAAGTCATGCCTTTTTTTGTGTGTGTGTACAGAGTGGTGTATGGGCTTTCTTTTGTGGGATTAGTTGACATTTTTATTGGTATAAGTTTTTTGGGGGAAAGGACTCCTTTTAATCTGTTTTTTGAGAGTCGGCATAAAGGAAATACAGCAATTCTGGCAATGTTTTTTATTTTCACACCATTAACCGTGCAGTATTTGTGACATGTTAGTTTTACTCCGTGGGTCGGTACAATTGCAATAACACCCAACTTACTAGTATATCTTTTTTTTTTCTATGTTTATACATGGAGTTGTGTAAGGGCTTTTTTTGTAGGATGAACTGATGTTTTCATTGATTCCACTTTGAGGTTTATATTACCTTTTAATAACTTTTTATTACATTTTATTTGCTGTGGGATGAACAAACAAGAAAACAAAACAAAAAAACGCCCCGCAATACTGTCATTATTTTTTTTAAATTTTAACGGTATTCATTATACGGCTTAAATAACATGACAGATATATAGGCTAGGTCATTATGCACGTGGAAAAACCAAATATGTGCACTTTTTTATTTTTTTACTTTTTTGGGGTGATTGACATCTGTAATGGGCAAAGGGTGGTGTGCATGTTTTATTTTACTTGTGTGTGTTTTTACTTCTTCCCATGTGGGGACTTGACTTTGATCTAGTAGATCGCTGCTACAATACATAACTGTACTGTTACATATTATAGCTGTTAATCACCATACCTCTGGGCATGAACGGGCATGGTGACATCAGAGACAACCTGGAACAGAAGCCTTTGTTAGGGTATGTTCACATGGCTGATTTTGACGTGGTTTTCGGAGCATTTCCACTCCGAATACAGCAACAAAAAATCTTCCAAAACTCACCGAGTTCATTTTCATTGATTCATATGTAAAACAGCTTTGTAGTTCACATACGACAAGGTTTTTCCGCCTTGTCTTTGGATGCTGTTTTCAGCGCTGAAAATCCCCGTAGGAATCAATGGAGAGCTTCAAAACCTCATCCAAAATGGCACGTTTCTAGGTGTGTTTTTTGGGCACAGTTTTTGACCTGGCTATTAATTTGTATGGGTGAAAACAGTGATGAAAACCTCATCCCAACCCGTTTCTGAAGAAGTATGTTTCAGGCGAGGTTTTGATGTCATTTTGGGCACTGAAAAATCAGCGTCCAAATAAGCCGTGTGAACATAACCTTAGGTTTTCTGGTTGGAAACCATCGACACCCCATTATCACATCACAGTGTGGTGATACAGACAGAGGGGGCTCGTCTAAATTCCCTTTAGCTGCCACGGTCAAATTTAATTGTGGCATCTAACGGGTTAATTGACTGCGACCGGAGTAAACGGGAGGATACCAGCTATAATGTACAGCTGGCTTCCCGCAGTGATCGGGAGGGGTCTATTTTTGAGCCCGCATGAACACATTGACATATATATACACACACATCAATTTGTGGGAACCCCTTCCTGATTAGGACACAAACTTCAGTCAAGTGTCGGGAAGGAGTTAAATACCACTATTGCGATCTCCGATCCCGGCCACAGCAGCAGAGTGTGAGGAGTCATACATGGGTGCGACATAATCACCAAGTGTTTGGCAACAGCATTGTTTATACACAACACTTGCTGCCAAAAGGTTAAAAAAAAGAAAAGTAGTAAAATGGGAAAAAACAATGTTTCTCTGGTCTCACTGTATTTAGATTCAGAGAGTGATATTATTCATACCGTTCAGTTCTTGCCTCAAAATTGGATGACTGCCTTTCCCATCCCTTAAGTTATATAATGTATAGCAGGGTCTTAAAATTATCCAAAAAGTGGCGCATCTTTGGCACAGCATATTACAGACACCTTAGCGTGAAGTGATTGCGGCTTTACTAGAAAGGGGCACGGCCATGTTGCAACACACTGTACCAAAAGTCAGGCATAGAAAGTAAGTAATTGGTCTAAACAAGCCAGAGAAGTCCAGATGACCAAACTGTAGAAGCCACCTTGAAACTGGGGCCATTTCAGACTGCCTATGTAAGGTTATGCCGTCTCATTTTTAGACAGTAATGGTTAATATGGTCGTATATGTATCACAAGGAAGAAAAAAATCCTGCATCTTTGGACCAGTAACTGCAACCTTGGACCAGGTTCGCACAGTTCATTTATGAAAACAGTCTAACCGTGCTCATAGAAACCCGTCACAGCCTATAGCAACCCGTCAGAGCTCAGCTTACATTTTTCCAGAGCAGTAAAGGGGATCAGAGCTGAGCTCTGTTTGGTTGCTATGGGCAACAAAGACTACGCGTAAGACTGTCTTTGTTGTCCATGGCAACAAGCTTAGCTTTCCTGCTCTGGAAAAATGAAAGCTGAGCTCTGACTGGTTGCTATGGGCAACAAAGATAGTCTTACACTTACACTGTCTTGGTCTAAAACTCACTTTGTTGCCCATATATGTCATTTCATATAGTGTTCTGGAAAAAGGAAAAGGGCGCTCTGATTGGTTGCTATGGGCTCTGGTTGGTTGCTATGGGCAACAAAGCATTTTAGACAGACAGTTTTCATACACGTGGCCTTTAGGGTATGTTCACACAACGCATTTTGAAGATTAAATTTAGGATATGTCACACAGTGTATTGCAGGAGTATTTTGGCACGTATTGTGTGTACCGCTATACGCCTGCCATATACCTGTTGCTTCAGACGTATGCGCTGACAAGTGCTTAGGCTCTGTCTACACAGCAGAGGTCTCCCGTCGGATTTAAGGTGGTTTTAGTATTTTGAAACCGCTAAAAATCCGGTGGAAAAACGAGGCCCATAGACTTTAATACAAAAAACAACCTGTAGTCTACACAGGTCTTTTTTTTCATTTTCTGGTGTCGGTGGTTTTAGGAACAGGCCATAAAAACCGATGGCGTCCAGCGGAAAATTTACCACAGAAGTCTATGTAAACTGCCGGACGGGTTTTGGGCATCTCTTGTCACTTTTTTTGGCAGCATTTCCGCTGAAAAACCACCTTGGGAGTTAAAATTTTTCAGACATTACTAAACTGACTGAAAACAGTTCAAAAAACATCCAGAAAACTTTGCCAAAAAACGTGACAAAAATTAAAACGATTATTTTTTGACGGTTTTTAATAAGAACATGGAAAAAAAAACAACTCAGTTTTTAGTTTTCTATGAGTTTTTTGTCCTAAGCTGTGTGGACCTAGCCTTACCTCTGCAGAGCTCCCATAGACATTCACTAAGAAGCGACATGTCAAGTCTCTCTCCCGGCACGTATTATATGCTGGGGAAGAAGGCAGGTAATGATCACTTTCATTGACAGCTATCATTTACCATATGTGTGGGGTGTAAATAGGGCATATTGGAACGCAATTATGCGCCGAATTACGCCCCACAAATATGCCGTGTGAAGTTAGGGCCATATGTATGAAAACTGTCTAGGTCTAAAACTAACTTAGTTGCCCATAGCAACCAGTCAGCGCTCCCCTCTCATTTTACCCGAGCACTATATGAAATGAAAGGGGAGCTCTAATTGGTTGCTAGGGGCAACAAAGTTTGTTTCAGACCTAGACAGTTTTCATACATGTGGCTCTAAGTTCACACAGCATATTTTGGGGCGTTTAACACGCGGGGAAATGCGCCTCATAATTACGGTAATCCATAGCTCTCATAGAGAACTATGGATTACGAATACGATTGTATTATACGCACGGGGAGATAAATGACATGTCAATTACTTGTGGTGATTACGCGCCGCAAGTAGTGCATGTCTATAGGGCTTGCGGGCTGCCGGCCCCCCGCACACTTCGGGAGTACGTGTTGATCAGCACGAGCTCCCGAAACACATATGTTGAACATATCCTTAGTCTTCAAAATCTGCTTCAAGAAGCATCTGATCATAGGTGTATTTTGAAGCCTATTCTGAAATGGATTTAGAAAAATCCTATCCCCATTGTTTCCTGTGGTGAAGAATCGACGTCACTTATTTTTATGGCCGTAATTGCGTCAGAAAAATGTTTCACAATTCCGTTCATGTGAACGACAAGGCGCATTTTACATTTTATTCACTGACAGAAGAATTGAAGATTGTCTGAGGCAGATTTTGGGTCGTATTCTAGCATGGTAAATGTGCTAGAAAATGGCCCAAAAATGCTGTGTGAACGTGCCCCTGCACAATGAATGTCTTTTTTTTTTTTTCTTTTTTTTAACCCACGTTTTGAAACGCAAAATTTCATTAATTTTTTGGGCTACCCATGAAAAAGTGTGACACTAGGGTCCCATTTAATGAAATGTGATAAAGCACACAGCTACTTTTTTGTGCACTTGTGACTCATTATGCGCTGCACAAATAAAAAGCACGCAGGACCATTATCAGTGCGCAAATGCGCCCAAAGACACGTTGAAAACAATGAAGTCTGTTGAGAAAAAAGAAGAATGAAAATAAGCTCAAAAACACATCAAATAAAGAAAACACACATGAAAAAAACATAAGCGCCCACTTCACTGCAAAATTATAAGTCATGTAAACCGAGTCTAAGAGGGGTCTTACCATGAGGTAACCCCTGCTCAGGTCACTTGCAGCTAGCTGGAAGCCGGCCATGTATGTGAATGAGGAGGGTGGCACCTGTGGAGGTCCTCTCCATTCACTTCTATGGGAGCTTCTAAAGATAGCGGAGTGTGTGCGCTCGGCCTTGTTCGGAAACTCCCATACAAGTGAATGGAGAGGACGTCCACATGTGCCACCCTCCTCATTCACATGCATGGCCGGCTCTCAACTAGCTGCAAGTGACCTGAGCAGGGGTTACCTCATGGTAAGACTACTTTATGGGGTTAATAGTTATCCGGCAAAGAACAGCTTCACTAGAGGTCACCACCAACAGCATAAGCTGCAACCAAACAAGGTTTATGGAAAACACAAAGCACCAGGACACAGGACAACAGTGCACAAAGCCAACAAGAGATGCACTGCTCCTCAGCAAACAAATCAGAATAAAGTCGCTTCAGTATGAAACACAAAGTTACTCAGGAATGTGGCTTCTAACAGGTAGGAATGTCACAGGGAGCTCACCGTCACAGGTTGCTAATCCAAGATCGTGTCCAGCAGTCAATTGCTTCAGAGCTTTCCAGAGAAAAGGGCTCAAGGATTCTTCCAAACACAGCACAGAGTCTCTCTGCTCACAGGCAACTTCTCCCTTCTAATCAATACTAGGAGCAACACCTGGACTGCCAGCCCTGCAGTGTGAAAACCTGCCCTGTAGCATGGGAATGACCATACAGGAGTCACTCCATGGCCCATTCTATGAGTTTCGGACACACTTGTGTATCTGGTTGCCACACTGTACGGTGTCTCCATTTGCTCCTTTGCTGACGATTTTTCTTAGGCGGTGCACATGCTGGCTCTTAAGGTATGTTCACACGGTGTGTTCACTACGTTTTTGGATACGTTTTCGATAAAAAAAAACGCATCCAAAAGCACTGCATAAATAGCATCCAACACGCAGGTGCGTATTTGGATTCGTTCTTGCTGCAGCAGGATCGCACCCTATAGTTTTAAACGGCCAAAACGGATCAAGAATTAACATGTCAATTCTTTGAACAGATCCGAAAGACACATCAGAAAGACGCATGTAAACACGCATCGGTGATCTCTCGTCTGAAGACCGATGTGTGTTTTTCATTGAAAGCAATCAAAATGACACTGCACATTGTTAGATACGTGTTTGGGTCCGAAACACAGATCCAAAAACACATCCATAAATGTATTCAACACGCCATGTGAACAAACCCTAAGTGTTTTAAAGAACCAGCACAAGCCATCTAGCTTTCCTAACCGATGTCCTGCAGCCTGTGGTTATTTAAAGGGCAACTCCCCCTTCACCTCCTTCCAGTTCAAGCCCCGGGTATAAAAACAAATTTTTTTAAAAAGTGCAAAATGAATATTATGGTTGCCCTCAAGGGCCTTTGTAGGGTGGCTAGGGTGCCTGGGTTGGTGTCAGGGGTTTTGTTTACTGCCCAAAAAAGGTGCTAAATTAGACCCGTGTGGTTTGCACTGAAGTTCCGAATACAAGATGGTGCCTACTCCCTGTGCGGCCCCCCACCTCTGTAAATTGCGGGTGCACCCTCCGGGGAAAGTGGAGAGAAAGGTGTTCTAAGTCCGGGCCTTGTCAAACCCTCCCTACGTGTTGAATCAAAAAGGAAACCATAAAATGCCCTGGAGGGAATATTGAACTTTTGGGCTTTTGAAATTGACCCCTGTGAGACCTTTGGCTTGTTCCTGACTATCCTATTTGTTCACTGCCTGCCCCTGTCCTTCTGTATGTTTTACAACACAAAAAAGGTCGCCTCCCCTTAGCATCTGTCTGGGGATTTGGGGAAAGCAAGAACTGACCCTCTGCTTAGCCCCCTGTTTATGTTTTTGTCAGTTTCCCATTTACGGCCCCGTCTGTCTCCCTTTTTTTGGTCAGTGGGTTTGACCTTGTCAGGGAAGGGATTTTCCAGCAAAGAAGACTGGTTCTTATCCAAAAAATTTTTTTAAAAAAGAAAGCCGGGGGGACCCCTTTAGCCCTTTACCTGGGCTTTGTACGGCCCGGGGGCCACACCCGGTCGTAATCCCGATGGGGCCCTTACAATGCCCAGGTTGTTTTTAAGACCATATAGTAGTAGGGCTAAAGGCCCTCCCGTGGGGATAGCTCTGAGACCCCTTAAACCCAAAAGGCCTAAAAAAGTATTTAAATGACGCAGCTAAATTTTGTAGTTTTTGCCCTTTGCATTTCAACGTCAAAACTTTTTAACTTTTTAAGCAGGGGCCCCCCCAAAAAAAAACCCTTTTTTTAAAAAGGGACCGGTTTGATGCAGGAAAATTTTCCCCAAGGGCCCCAGTGGGGGGGGGGTTTATTGGGGGGGGGTTATTTAGGGGGAGTTTTGGGGGAGGTGGATGTTTAAAAACCCAAAAACCCCCAAAAAAAAAAACCCAATAAAGGTATACTGTGTTTTTTGGGAAAATCTTTATGGGGTAAACCAAAAGAAATTTTATAAGAAGAAAAATTGGGCGGCTCTTTTGGGTCATATTATATTAATAAGCTGCCCCAACAGAGTTTTTTAATCAGTCTGCAGTAAAAATTGATCAGCTCTGTGGGGTCGCATTATAAAGTATATAGTTTTCCCATTTGTAATTAGCTCTGTAATTTTTAGAGATATATGCCCCTGTAATATTAAAAATTTGCCCCGTAGTTTATAGTGGTTTCATAGCTGCCTCAGTAGTGATAATGAAAAATTAAACTTTCCCCGTAGAGGGGGTTTAAATCCGGGGGAGCCGACATAGCAGTTTAAAAGGGGCCCCGGGCTCTTAGGGGGGCCCCGGCAGCGGTAAAACGTTGTTCCCCCGGCAATATGTTTTGACCCCCAGAGGGTCAGGGGGGGCACTCCCTGGGGGGGCCCGGGGGAACCAAAAAAAAAAAACTTTTGCCGGGCCCAAATCATAAGATAGATTGCTATCGACAATCCCGGGGCTGATCCCCCAGCAGGGAGCCCTCCTCCCCCCTTTACACTTTTTTCCCGGGTGTGCCGGTCGGGGGCGGGGGAGGGGGGAGGGGAAACTTCCTGCCGGGGCCCCTTTGGGTCATATTGCTAGCGCCCCGTCCTCACAGCCCCTTTAGCAGCAGCCCCCCTTTTTTCTTTTCCGGTCCCTTGCCCCAGTGCTGCCCCGGGCGGAAGGGGGGGGGGGGTTTTGTGTTGCTCTGTTATGAATGGAAAATCCCTTCTTCCCCCCGAGGGCTTCCAGACCCTTGGGGTGGGAGGGCTGCAAGGAAACAGGTAAGTTTTGTGATTTTTTTGTATAGATGTGAGTTGTGTTGGGAAAAATAATAATTTAAAAATAATCTTTATTTCTATAGGCCAACCAAAATTCCCCGCACTTTTTCAAATTCAAGGGTTTAAAATTTCAGTCATTAAACATTAAAAGTACTTACAAAAAAAACAAAGGTTTTTGAGGGGCCCGCTAAAGAGAGTTACAAAACTTTAGGGTGTATGGGGGAAAATACGGTAAAAAGTGCCAAGTTTACAATGGTTTCCGCATGTTTTATAAATAGGGGGGGGGTTTACATGGGAAAAAAGGATGAACCTGACCTGACAGTAAAATTTTATTTAAAAAAATGCCTGTGAGTTTCCCCAAATGGGAGGGGGGGGACAGATGTGTGTGATAGGTTTGGGGGTTTTGGGGGGCCAGGGCGAGAAGATTTTTTTTTCAGGGCCCCCTTTTAAAAATGTGGGGTTGTGAAGGGGTGATGCCGGCGGGAGCATATTCCAGAGAATTGGTGCGCCGGGGGGTTGGAAACTTGGGAGGGGGAAAACCCCCCCCCCCTTTTGGGGGGGGGCCCCCGGGGGGGGGGGTTGGTTTATTGAGGAAAGTTTTTTGATATTTCAGCAGGCTGAGAGGGAGGGTAGGGGCGGTAGCGAGACTAAGGGGGGGGATGTTTGGGAGGGGCAGCGCTTTTGGAGGGGGTTTTTGGGGGGAGTGCTGGTTTTATAAGTACCTGTACTGGTGGGAACCAGTGCAGTGACTGACACAGATAGAGGGATCAGTATAGGGGGCTGGAGAGAAAGAAAGCCCGGGGTGCTGCATTTGGACAGATTGGAAAAGGGGGGGTTTTTTCAAAGAGGGGACCGATAAGCAAGGAGTTGCCCGTAGTCAAGGGCGAAAAGGGAAAAAAGGGAGTAATGAGAGTTTGAGTCGTTTCCCCAGTGGAAATGGGGAAATTTTTGGGGTATTCTTGAGGTCAGGTGAGGAGGGGCAAGGGTTGGGGTATTTGGGGAGAAGGTCCCGATCAGAATCCCAAAAAACCCCCCAGGACAGCGGGCCTGTGCCCCGGAGAAATGGTGGTCCACATTCAGAAACAGAAATAAGAGGGGGGGGGGGGGTTAGTTGATGGGGGGGAAAAGACAAGAAGTTATTTTTAGTGAGGTTTAGTTTTTTTTGAAAGGAGGGGGAGGAATGATTCAAGACAGCGGACAGACAGTCAAAGGTGTTTTGTAGCAAGGTGGAGTGATGTAGGGAGGGGTGTATAATTGGGTGTCTGATAGAATGGGTTTGGGAAACCAAATTTTATGATGGGTTTGGGCCAAGGGGGTGGGTACAATGAAAAAGAGGAAGGACTGAACTGATCCCGGGAACTCCAACAAACAAGAGGAAGAGGGAGGAGGGCGAAAACCCGAAAACGAGACACTGAAAGGGGGGGTAGAGAGGGGAGGACGAGGAACCAAACGAGGGCGGTGTTTTGGACCCCCAAAGGTGTGAGCATGTGAGGAAGTTTGGGGATCCAAAAGTGTTTAAATGCTTTAGAGGATTTTAAGAAAGCAAACCCTTTGGGAGTTACCTGAGTTTTTTTGTTTGGAGGAAATTTTAGAATTTTTAAAAAGCAGTTTCGTGGGTGTAGGGTGGGGGCCTGATTTCAGGGGTCAAAAGAGGGGTTAGTCAGAGGGATAGCGATTTAGGCGAGATAGACCAAAGGTTCCCGGAGTTTGAGATGAAGGGGGTTAGAGACGGGGCCCGGGAGGGGGTTTTTAGCACAGGAAGGGGGCCGAGAGGGCTTTTTAGTTAAAAAGGGGGTTTTGATGGCTTGTTTGAAGGAGATGGGAAAAATACCCGTGGAAGAGAGGGTTTCAGATAGCGTAAGGGGAGGAGGGGCAGTGGAGAAATTGACTGGCGAGGGGGGATGGGGAATTTTGGGGGCAGTAGAGCAGGGGGGGGAGAGCAGACAAGGGGGGGAAGCCCGGGGAAATTTTTCCCCTTTTGTCGGGGGCAAAGGGGTGCGAGTAGATTAGAGGGGGTGGGGGGGGGGGGAAAGGGGGGAATTTTTGGGGATTGTGATGTTTTTGTTTTGCCCGGGTATTTTATTTTTTGTCTTTGAAATGAGTGGCCGGTCTTCGCACAGAGGTTTAGTGACCCGGGGTGAGCTTTTGGCCCTTTGGAGGGAGTGGAAAGGTTTTTCAAAGAGGGTTTTGGGGTTTTTGTGTGTGGGAGATGAGGGAGGGGGAAAAAATTTTTGTTTTGGGGCAGTGAAGGGCAAGTGTGATAAAATCCCGTGCATGAATTTTTTTGTGGAGAAAGTTCGCAGGTAGCTTTGATTTTCCCCAGGTCAGGGAACCCGGAAAAAAAGCTGGAGAAAAAGAGTTGAAAGGGGTGTTTCCCAAAGGTGCGGGGTCTGACTCTGGTGGTCGGTGTGTGAGTGGTGCCCAAAAGTCCAAAGGGGGGTTGCGAGGGTTTCATTGTAACGTTTTGACAGTGGTTGGGGCAGGAGGGGAGGAGATTGGGGGAGTGGAGAATGTTTTGGTGTCTGTGAGTTTGGTTATTAATGGGGGGGAAAATTTTTTTTGGATGATGGGGGGGAAAGGGTTTTTCCCCGAGAAAAGGTGAGAATTAGTTTTTAATTTAAAGGGGATAAGATTGGGGGTTTAGATTTGAGGTTTAAAGGGGAAATTTGTGGGGGTTAGAAAATTTAGGAAAGATGCAGAAAACCCAGATTCCAAAAGAGTTTCCATCCTTGTTGGGGTTTGGGGGGTTTAGTAACTGCGAGAGGCAAAGAGAGGAGGTTAAAGAAAGAAAAAGTGAGGCCCGAAGGAGAAAATGGGGGCATCAATGGGGATGTTTAATCACCAAGAAAAGAGGGGGATTTCAGAAGAGAGGAAATGGGGGGAGAGGGGGCAAAAAGATCCCGAATTTGGGGGGAGAGCCCGGGGGGGTTTTAGAAACTGGGACTCGATGGAAAATGGATGAAAGAGGGTTTAGGGTGTGGACCCCAAAAGGGGGGGAAAAATGAGGGGGGTGCAGGAGGAAGGGGCCTTTGGGGTTTTAAATGCGTGTGGAGGGGAGAATTTGCCCCTCCTCCACCCGGCCTTTTTTGGTTTGGGGGTGTGGGGTTTTAGTGTAAGCCCCCCATAAAGGTGAGAGCCCGGAAAAGGGGAAACGGGGGTCAGATTGCTGGAGCCATGTTTCTGTGGGGCCGCCCGGTTGGGGGGGTTGGAGAGAAAAAGGTCCCTGAACAGGAGTGAGGGTTTGGGTTTCAGACGGAAACGGGCGTTTCCCTAGGCAATTAAAAAAAGGGGGAGAAAAAAGGGGTAAAGGAAAGGCAGGGTTAGCAGGGGTTTTTTGGGGAGGTGGGGAGGAGTGGGATGAGCAGAAAAGGAGGGGGGGTTTGGGAGAGATGTCCCTGCAGCGGAAGCGGAGAATGAAAAGGACAGAGAGGGTCAGTGATGAATATGGCGGCGTTTTGCAGAAATCTGTGAGCTGGGGTTGGGGGGGTTTAAAAAGGGAAAATGGGTGTGGTGAGTCTTGGTGGGGGAGGAGAGGGGGTTTATGTGGATAAATTGTCTGGGGGCAAGATAGGGTGGTAAGTAGGGGGCAGATGGCTGCAAGGTATTAGTGATTTTGGTGTCTGTGGTGTGTGTGTGGTAGTTGATGTATGTGTTGTTATTATATATATTATGTTTTTGGTTTTTGGTGTTGTGGTTGTTTGTTGTATATTTTTTTAAATTTTAAAATTATATTATATATATATATATATTTAAAATGTGTGTATCTTTTTCGGGGTTGGTGTGTGTAAATGCCTATCTTGGTGTCTGTGGTGTTTTTATAAATGCTTCTTGGGTTGTGGTGTGTGTATAAATGCGCATTTTGGGTCTGTGGTGTGTGTATAAATGGTATTTGGTGTTGTGGTGTGTGGTGTGTGTGGGGTGTGTGTGTGTATATGCGTACTTGGTGT
Source organism: Phyllomedusa bahiana (assembly GCA_025379985.1). Lineage (NCBI taxonomy): Eukaryota > Metazoa > Chordata > Amphibia > Anura > Hylidae > Phyllomedusa > Phyllomedusa bahiana. The sequence continues at coordinate 29,515 of JAODAL010006490.1, read as the reverse complement.
CTGTGGTGTGTGATAAATGCGTATCTTGGTGTCGTGGTTGTGTGGGGTGTGTGTGGGGTTGTGTAAATGCGTAGCTTGGTGTCTGTGGTGTGTGTGGTGTGAAATGGTAGTTGGGTTTGGTTGGGGTGTGTTGTGTGTGTGGGTTGGTGTTTGGTGTGTGTGTGTGTGTAAAAATGCGTGTTGGTGTCTGTGGATGTGTGTATAAATGCGTAGCTGGTGTCTGTGGTGTGTGTGTGTTTTATAAATGCGTCCCTGTTGCTGTGGTGTGGTATAAATGCGTGCTTGGTGTTGGGGTTGTTTTGTATAAATGGTAGTTGGTGTCTGTGTTTGGGGTGTGTGTAAATCCCTATCTTGGTGTCTGTGGGTGTGTGGGTTGGGTGTGTGTGTGTGTAAATGGTATCTGGTGTCTGTGGTGTGTGTGTGTGTGTGGTGTGTGAAAATTTGCGTGCTTGGGTCTGTGGTGTGTGTAGTGTGGTAAATGGTAGTTGGTGTCTGTGGTGTGGTGTGTGTATAAATGCGTAGCTTGGTGTCTGTGGTGTGTGTGTATAAATGCGTAGCTTGGTGTCTGTGGTGTGTGTGTATAAATGCGTAGCTTGGTGTCTGTGGTGTGTGTGTATAAATGCGTAGCTTGGTGTCTGTGGTGTGTGTGTGTATAAATGCGTAGCTTGGTGTCTGTGGTGTGTGTGTGTATAAATGCGTAGCTTGGTGTCTGTGGTGTGTGTGTATAAATGCGTAGCTTGGTGTCTGTGGTGTAATATCTGCATTCAGTGCAGGGTGAAGAGGTTCCCACAATAAAAACTTGAAGTAAAATCTATTGCGTAAATAAAGAATCGCAGTCCACTAATATCAACGTGTGAGTGACGTGTGCGGGATGTGTCTGGCGTATGACTGGCATGCGAGTAGCATGTGTGGGATGTGTCTGGCGTATGACTGGTGTGTGAGTAGCGTGAGTGGGATGTGTCTGGCATATGACTGATGTGTGAGTAGCGTGTGCGGGATGTGTATGCTGTGTGCGGCATTTGTCTAGCGCACACTATTTTTTCTGTTATTCTTGACAGAACATGTGATAAGTTTTTTTTTTTTTTACGGACCGAGGGGGGGGCCCCATTAAAAAGTTTGCTATGGGGCTCTGCCATTTCTAGTTACGCCCCTGCCCAGTAGTGATAGTGATACATAGATAGCTGCCCCCAGTAGTGATAGCTAGCTGCCCCCAGTAGTGATAGCTGTCCCCAGTAATGATAGCTGTCCCCTTTTATGATAGCTGGCCACCAGTAATGATAGCTAGCTGCACCCAGTAGTGATAGCTGTCCCCAGTAGTGATAGCTGTCCCAGTAGTGATAGCTGCCCCAGTAGTGATAGCTGTCCCCCAGTAGTGATAGCTGTCCCCCAGTAGTGATAGCTGCCCCCAGTAGTGATGGCTAGCTGCCCCCAGTAGTGACAGCTGCCTCCAGTAGTGATAGATATCTGTCCCCCAGTAGTGATAGATAGCTGTCCCCCAGTAGTGATAGCTGTCCGCCCGTAGTGATAGCTGGCTGTCCCCAGTAGTGATAGCTGGTCTCAAGTAGTGATAGCTGTCCCCCAGTAGTGATAGCTAGCTGGCCCAAGTAGTGATAGCTGTCCCCAGTAGTGATAGCAGTAGTTATAGATTGCTGTCCCCCAGTAGTGATAGCTGCCCCCAGTAGTGATAGCTGGCTGGCCCCCAGTAGTGATAGCTGCCCCCAGTAATTATAGATAGCTGTCCCCCAGTAGTGATAGCTGGCCCCCAGTAGTGATAGCTAGCTGGCCCCCAGTAGTGATAGCTAGCTGGCCCCCAGTAGTGATAGCTGGCCCCCAGTAATGATAGCTGTCCCCCAATAGGCAGCCAGGACAATTAAAAAAAAAAAAAAAAAAAGTAATAAGTAGTCACTCACCTTTCCCGGATCCTCGGCCGAGCTCCTCCTCCCCGGCAGCCGACAGCACCGAGCGGCGCGGGGGGTGTGATGTCACTGTGCATCACACTCCCTGCGCCGCTCATCGTTGTAGATGCGGAGCTCAGTGAGCTCCGCATCTACAGCGAGAGGGAAAGCAGGAGCGGTGATGCACCGCTCCTGCTTTCCCTGTACCGATGCAGCCGCACGATGTGCACAGCTGCTAGGTCTGCGCGGCCGGATTACAGCGGCCGCGCAGACCAGATGCCGACCGCCCGGACTGAAGTCACCGGGCGCCGGCATCATGTTAGCCGGGGGCCGCGACCGGCATGGGATACGCTAAGGCCCGGTGCGGGTCACGGACCGGCGGTTGGGGACCCCTGTTTTAAGGGACCTAGTTGTATGAAGACTCGTTTTATTTGGGAGAAGTTGTATTTTTGGGGGGCAAAGTTTAAGTTCACAAATAAATTACTGCGGAATTTTTTACATTTTTTTTTAAACTTTTTTAAATTTTATTTTAATTATTTTTTACATTATTTACATTTCACACAAAATAACCTGTTTGATAAATTTTACAGGTTATTACGGTCGTGTAGATGCCTAATATGTGTATTTTATTTTACACTTAGTAATGTACTAGCATATTCATATATGCTAATACATTAAAATCTGTGTCAGTTAGACACAGGCGCAGTCAGGGCAGGACACCGTGTGCCCTGAATGTAGGTTTGCTATACAGACAGCCCTGGGGCTACTCTAGATTCCCAGGGCTGACTGTAAAGTTGTTCTCCAGGCTCCATCGGGTCACTAGAAGTCCCGATCACCCGATGAAGCAGAGGAATGCTCTTCGATTATCAAATCAAAGGGTCAAACGCCGGGGATCGGGGGTTTCTCTGCTTCCCAGCACTTGCAGAGACAGCTCTAGGAATGTAGCTGTTAAGTACAGCTCTGTTCCTAGCACAGCTGTGGCGCTAGGAGCAGTAAAATCCCTCTGCAGAAGGAATCAATGACTGGAGGAGGTGTTCAAGACAGTTGGGCGTTCTTTAAGGCGGTTTAATTAATTATATAATATCTTTATGTAGTTACATTTGGGGGACTTTCACAATTGTGTTCATATGCCGTGGCCAAAATTTTAAATTAATTCTATACTCTTAAAAGCTATGAAGTTTTTTTCAAATTTTGGGAAGGAGAGTGAACGTCAATTTCCAGCTTTGTTATGATTGAGTGATTTTGTCGTTCCCCCCCTGTTTAGGTACTAAAAACCGGATATTGGTAGGGACAACTTGGTTATGTTTAAGCTCCTTTATTGATACTAATCTTTTTGTAAAATTGCCCATTTTTATTCTTCCTTCTTAGTGGTGCTTGCATTTTAATCGGTTTGTGAAATAGCTATTTAGAGATTTAAAATTAAAATTTATAGTTTGAAGGGAATGTCAAAAAGTTTGGGTTACATTACAAAATTGCCTAATAATTGCATGTGCGTCTGAACAGCTGTGTGTCTGCACAATCAGGAAACAGCTCTGTGTCAAGCCCAGGATATCATGTAACCAAAGAGGTTTTTCTTTTTCAGGGCAAAAAAAAACTTCTATAGTGCCACTCACCTCATATCCTCCATAATTATCATAGCAATAACACACTTTTATGGGCAGGTTTTTCAGGGCAGCCTTTGAAGCCACACTCTTTTGGTCCTACCTCCAAAGGCTTTCAACATAAGGAAAAAAAACTAGAAAAGTGATATTAGAATGAGTATGGGAGGGAGGAAGGTGGACAAAGCACAGCTAAGAATCCTGGGGCCTGTAGTTTTATAGGGCAATTAATAATTGCTTCAAACAGGAAATGCTGCTGCTCAGCTGCCTGGAATGGAGGCTATACACAAGATAGGAAAAGTAAAAATTAGCACAGAAAAAAATCAGAAGAAGATAAATAAAGACTCAGGCAAGCGGTTTGAGAATTTTTTTTCTAGCTGAACAACCTCATTATAGTAGCTTTACAGATTACGGTTTCACCAAGACTGGGAAGGAAAAAAGTAGAACAAGAAAAAAAAAACATCTGGTGATAATAAAATATATCATGACTCCTTTATTATGAGGACATGTTACATTCTATTTCATTTCAAACAGTATATTTTATAGCATTTTTTTTTTGCTTTTATACATTTGATACATGCCAAGCACTTTGACCCAACAACACAAAATGTTGCAGGAAAGAGTGATCAGATATTTGCTGTTATGCTTATTGTTGTGTGGACATTGATAATAAATATGTGTCTTGTTGCTAGACTTTTATTGCAGAATCCCAGAACTTTATTGTAGTCTCAGTGTGTATATCCCAGATAGGCATAAGCAAGCTTAGATAAGCGGTCATGTACATTTTATGAGTGTCGTCTTCAGCATCCTTTTAGGTATATTTTAAGGTTCTTTCCTTTGCAATGCTTCTTCCAGGGTGACCTACAAATTAAGTACAATAAAAAATAGTAGCTTTCTAGAAAAGTAATGGAATTGCCTCTGATTAGAAATAAAACTAAGAAACAGTGCCACTCTTGGCAATAGGTTGTGTCTGGTATTACAGCATGTAAGTAAATTGGCTGATATATAATACCAGACACTAAATATAAAAAAAATAGTGGTGTTTCTTTAAATAAAAAAAGAAGGAATTGTCCAACAAAAAATATTCTTAAATTGGGCCAGTTTGTGTAAAAAAAAAAAAAAAAAGTTACATCTAACTACAGGTTTACTGCTGTTGGAGCTCCACGGCGATCCGCTCCTTTTTAACTTCCGGGTTGTCCCCCTGACAAACCGTAGAGACCCACACTAAATTGTTAGTGAATGGAGTGCGAGCCTCTCCTGTGTGTCGGGACAAGAATCCGAAACTGGAGAAAAGTGCATCCAGGGAAGCTTGGCAGCAGCAGAGTACTGGTAGGTAAGTATAATTTTTTTTTAATTTCTTTACTCACTCTGGCTCCTTTCACTAATAATTTTTATTTGCTGTTTAAAGTGGAAAGCACCTTAAATTAATTAAGCAATTGATATTTAAATGGGTTGTCCAGAGACATTTTTTTCTAATAAATTAGATAAATTCTGCACTTTGGTAATGTACTTTCATTACATTTTCTGTCGACTTCCTGCAGTTTTACAACAGCTACTTGATAACAGAAGATCAGTAGTCCTACGTGACTGGACAGAGACGATGAAGCTCTGTGTCAAGCCTGAGAGATCATATGTCGAAAGGGGTTTGGATTTTTCAGGGCAAAATAAAACCTAGTATAATGTAGCTCACCTCATAGCTTTTAGAATGATTATAGCAGTAACAAATCTAGAATATGAAAAAGGTTTATCAGGGCAGCCTTTGAAGCCACCCTCATTTGGCTCTACCTCCCAAAGCTTCCAAAATAAGGGAGGAAACTGAAAAAGTATCATAAGAATGAGTTTGGGAGGCAGGAAGATGGACAAAGCACAGTAAAGAATCCTGGGGCTCGTAGCTGTACTGAGCAAAGTGCAACACCTTTAAACAGGAAATCCTGCTCCTCGGATGCCTAGAAGGAAGGCTACATACAGCACAGAAGAAGCACAAATTAGCACAGAAAAAAATCAAAACAAGATAAATAAAAACTTAGGCAAGTGGTTTCAGAATTTATTTTGTTTGCTGGACAATGTCATTATAGTAATTTTACATATGGAGCTTTGCTTTCAAGTTTTTACTGAAATTGGGAAGAAAAAAACTAGATCAAGGAAAACGTCCAGCGATAATGAAATACATAACTTTCTTTACCCGCCAAGGCCCCATTTCAAACTATTTTTTCTTTGCTAGACACCCCTTTAAATTATTTTTGTAAACTTAAATTCTAGTACTTCGAGTCCTCAAAGCTTACATCTATAGATTTCTCCTAATTTTCTCCCATCATCTGTATTTTTTCTTAGAATAGTGGCAGAATTAATCATACAGAGAATGGGACAGATCATGACATCACTCAGAATCTAGGAGAAATCAGACCAAACGAGCACAGGATATTTACTTACTGCAGGACTGAAGGGTGGGAGATCATTTTGATCAGATTTTTATGGCCATAAATGAAAAAAATATGTCTATACATGAACACTATTTAGGTCTTCATGGTGGAAACTACAGATGTGCAGAGTATAAATTCTGTGGTTTTACTTATATTTTAAATGAATCTTTAACTAGGTGAGATCCCCAAATAATTAGAAGAGCTTGGTAGCCCCTACTTACCACTTTGGGGGATCATTCATTGGGTTCAGTTTAATGATCTCTCCTAGTTGCAAGTAATAAAATAGATGTTCCCATTAAAGTATGTGATAGAATGCCATTAAGATGTATCATTACTTATGGATCTCTGGGGTTCAGACCCTGAGAACCCTGAACCATTAAGATCTTCCATTGAATTATCCTGCACAGTTATGTTCCCTATCACTTAATTTGCAAGGAATTGGAACACATTCCCATCAATTTGAATGAGGTTATGTTCCTGTTTTAAACACAGTTAATGGCCTGTTAGTGCTGATTAGTTAGGAGACACTCTGAAAGGAACTTTGTCCCTTCATTTTCATGATTAGAGGTTCTAGAGGTCAGTTACCCCTGTAATCATGATGATATGCTATCCAAGTAATATGACATAATGTCAGGAGATGGAGCAACCTTATCAATGAAACAACAATACACATATTCCCATCCACCACAACATTAAATGATTCTTCCTTATTGTGTAGGTCCTTCATGTGCCACTAAAACAACCTTGACCTATTATGTCATGGACTCCAGAAAATCTCTAAGGGTGTCCTGTGATATCTGTTACCAAGTTGCTACCGGCAGATATGTTACGTTATGAGATTTATGAGGTGTGGGCTCCATGGAATGGATTTATTATTTCATAAAATCCCACAGATACTCACCTGGATTAGAATCTGGGAAATTTGGAGATCAAGCCAACACCTTGAATTCTGTGGCACACTTTTAAAAACATTACTAAACAATTTTTGCAGTGAGGCAAAGGGCATTATCCTGCAGAAAGAGGCCTCTGCTATAAGGGAATATTGTTGCAATGAAGATGTAAACTTGGTCTGCAACAATGGTGGAACACAACATCCACATGATGCCAGGACTCAAGGTATCCTAGCAAAAAATAGCCCTGAGCATCACCCTGCCTCCACTACCTTGCTTAATTCCCATATTGCATTCTGGAGCCATCTTTTCCCCAGATATGAGATGCACACATACCTGACCACCAACATTTAGAAGAAAACATGAATCATCAAACAAGGCCAACTTCTTCCTTTGCTAAATGGTCCAGATCTGATTCTCATCTGTCCATTGTAGGCAGTTTCGGGAGGAGATAGGGATCAGCATGTCCAGGGCTAGTAATCTGAGGGCCTCATACAGCCAAAGCTTCTGGGCCCCCTCTCATTAATGGTTGTTTTCTTGTGTCTTATCACCAGGACCCCTTTTTAGAACTTCACCAAGACCCCTGAAAGCAATACTGCCAATACTGCACAGAGAATAGGCACTTTTATTGATCTGTGGCCATACATAGCAAGGCGTGATGCCCTGTATATTCTGACACCTTTCTATCACAGCAATTTGCGCTACAGTAAATTTTTTGTAGGATCAAAGCAGAACAACTAGTCTTACATTACCAAATACTGCAGTGAACCTTAGGCACCTGTGACCCTGTCCCAGGATCACCAGTTGTCCTGCCTAGGACCATTTTTTGATAGGTACTAACCAATGATTACTGGGAACATCCCATAAGACCTGCCACTTTGGAGGTTCTCTTACTTGCATCTAGCCTTCACAAATTGACCATTGTCAAATAGATTCTGGCACTTGAATATTTTTCCTGTTTCCAACACATCAACTTCAAGAACTGACTGGTCACTTGCTGCATAATACTTCCCACCCTTTAACATGCGCCATAGTCACAAGATAATCAATGTTATTCACGTTTCAGTGGTTTTAATGTTATGGTTGATCTGTGTACGCCAAATGTAACTTGAAGAAAAGATGGCACCATTTATATAATCACGTTTGCAGAGCTATGTTCTGGATTTCCCTGAATATTCTAGAAAACAGTATGGCATGAGTAACTTCATGTTTTTTTCCTGTATACTATATTCTACATCCAATTTTTTTGACTCATCCCATTGATAAATTTAATACTCATATCATTTGGTTTTTGTAGAACAGAATATGTAAACTGAATTAAAAATATTCCTTCATAAAAGGGTTGTCTGATTCTTCCAGCTGCTATGGTAGAAATGTCGTATAACATGCCAACTACTCAAATAAATAGTCATGGAATACATCAATAACGCAAGTAAAGACCGCTGTCGGTTAGTGTCTCTCTGCTCTGGCTCAAAGATAGGGTCCCAAGTTAAGGGTTCCCACACTTAAAGAGCAGTGTGACAGAGGTGGACCTGATGATTGTCCATTATTGAAGATCAGTTTGCCTTACCATGCCGCAAACCTTTTCTTTGCATACACTTTCTTAGCACATGCGATGTCATCAGTCATGTTATCATCCAAAAAGTCTGTAAAAATAAATGAGCAAATTCTGCAGTTAGGATAAGGATTACCTTATTTACAGTAATACTTTAAGGCTATGTCTACACTCACCGGCCACTTTATTAGGTACACCATGCTAGTAACGGGTTGGACCCCCTTTTGCCTTCAGAACTGCCTCAATTCTTCGTGCATAGATTCCACAAGGTGTTGCAACGATGCTCAATTGGTACCAAGGGCCAAAAGAGTGCCAAGAAAATATTCCCCACACCATGAACACCACACCACCTGAACCGTGAAGAAGCAGGATGGATCCATGCTTTCATGTTGTTGACGCCAAATTCTGACCCTACCATCCGAATGTCGCAGCAGAAATCGAGACTCATCAGACCAGGCAACGTTTTTCCAATCTTCTACTGTCCAATTTCGATGAGCTTGGGCAAATTGGAGCCTCAGTTTCCTGTTCTTAGCTGAAAGGAGTGGCACCCGTGTGGTCTTCTGCTGCTGTAGCCCATCTGCCTCAAAGTTCGCCGTACTGTGCGTTCAGAGATGCTCTTCTGCCTACCTTGGTTGTAACGGGTGGCTATTTGAGTCACTGTTGCCTTTCTATCAGCTCGAACCAGTCTGCCCATTCTCCTTTGACCTCTGGCATCAACAAGGCATTTCCGCCCACAGGACTGCCGCTCACTGGATGTTTTTTCTTTTTCGGACCATTCTCTGTAAACCCTAGAGATGGTTGTGCGTGAAAATCCCCGGAGATCAGCAGTTTCTGAAATACTCAGACCAGCCCTTCTGGCACCAACAACCATGCCACGTTCAAAGGCATTCAAACCACCTTTCTTCCCCATACTGATGCTCGGTTTGAACTGCAGGAGATTGTCTTGACCATGTCTACATGCCTAAATGCACTGAGTTGCCGCCATGTGATTGGCTGATTAGAAATTAAGTGTTAACGAGCAGTTGGACAGGTGTACCTAATAAAGTGGCCGGTGAGTGTACACTGCTATGTTAAAATGCCGTCAGAAAGTTGGTTTCCAGATTTCGGCAGGCCCAGTACATAGCAGTGTACTAGAATCCACCGGAAGATAAAACACGTACTATATTCCGGCGGAGTCCGGCAGTTTAGACAGACAAGAGAAAATCCGAGCTGTGTAGACTACAGCACGGATTTTCTGTTGAGGTCTATGGGCACTGGTTACAGTTGGATTTTTATGGATTCTAAATACAGAATCCCTTAAAAATCTGACTGTAATCCTGTGCTGTGTAGACATGGCCTAATAAGTAGTTGCAGTAGCGGCAGTATAGTATATAGGAACAGGGCAAAATACTGTAGCCTGGAGAATCTTTGTAAAAGTAATGTATACTTTTACAAAGTAAAATCAGAAAACAAAAAACTTATGTAAAAATGGTCTTTTTCTGACTTCATGGCTGCACAATACGTAAAATAAAGTAACAAAAAACATATGTAGACACAAAATAAAATATTATTAAAATAAAACCTTAATAGCATGTCTTTTTGCCCTGCTCCCGTCGTCAATAACACTTTTTCTCACCTATATATAAATGTCCATAACAGAAAAGTTTAGAAAAATAATGTTTTGTTCTGCACAACCAAAAAGGTTTTAAAAAAAAAAATTAGCATAGGTGCACACTAGTGTGGCAGTAAAATACAAACATAATCCAATATCAGCAGCACACTACTAACAATAAAAAACAGTCAAAAGGAATGGGTTCCCATCTGTATTGAGGTCACCTTGTCGAGGGCAGGTGAGCTTATTACAGTTTTGATCAAAAACGGACACTCAAGAACCAAATTTTCATGTATCTAAAGTAGGAGAGTGCTAGTAGAAATATGCTGATATTGGATTGTGATCATAACGGAAAGTGACACAATTACACAATTTATTTTTGCACTACTTTTGCTGTTAAAAAAAATTAATTAAAAAATGTGACAGACTTAATTTTTTACTATTTTCCCTTATATTATTGAACAAAATATATAAAATCTAATCTAAATATTACATAAAAATAAAGTTTTAACATGTCATGGGAAAAAAAGGCAAAGAAATGAGAAAGCGTTATTGTGTTCAAGCCTGTGTGTACTACGGAAAACGAAAATGTTCCTGGTCAGGAAGGTGGGTAAATGATCCAGTCAGGAACTGGTTAAGGCTGGGTTCACATCTGTATTTCGAGGTTCCTGTTTTCCAATGGACGCAAATGGTGCTCGACGGACCTCAATGACTAAAGTGTCCAGTGTTTTAACAGAAAAAAATAACGCTATTGTTTTTGGTCATTCTTGACGGAACTTGGAATGGGAGTTTGAGACCGAATTGAACACAAGTGTGAACCGAGCCTTATTTTTTTTATTGATGCATAAAGTAGTTTATATATCATTTTTCATTTAGTACATTTTCTAAATTGTTAAAACAAAACAAGGTATGAGCTTCTTGATTCAATTAATTTTTGGCAACATCATTTACATTTTTTCATTCCTGCATTGGAAAAGCCATAACTTTTTTTTTTTTTTCCATATGTAGCTAGATGACGGCTTGTTTTTTGTAAGACGAGTAGTATTCTTTACATTTACTGTACCTCAAAACTTATTAAAACCTGAGGGGAGGGAAGAAAGGAAAAAAAAAACAAATTGTACTTTGGGTTTTACTTTCATATACTTTACAGTGTTAGACTGATGGTAACCTTCCAAAATGGCCTGACGAATTTTCATCATGTTTGAAACAGGAGAACTGCTACTCATGGCGGCTTCTTTCTAGGCTGTCTTTAGCATAGCAACTATTTTGGCTGCTATTTTTTTTCTAAAAAGGAAAGGTTTTTTTTTTTAAGTTGTAGGTGATATGGTACATAGCTAGTCACCATCTAAACTGAGGCCACTTTGCCATTGGTGGATGGGCCCTCACAGTTTTGATCAAAATTGTTCCGTAATAGCCTCAAATTGTTGTGTTTATTACATATATAAGAAATACACTTTGAAATATTTCACATACTCCATTTTTGTTTCTTAGCATTTGCAAAATGCTGCTATTTGTTTTTGTGTGTTTTCAGGGTTTTTTTGTGAGATATGTGGTGCATTGAAAAAAACATCAATTTACTGTTTTTGGGGGATAAGAAATGGGGGAAAGCAGCAATGCTGTTATTGTGCTTGGGTTTTTGGTTTTATGGCATTCACCGTGTGGCACAAATAACATAATTTTATAACTTGAGATTTATTTATTTTTTAAAATTATTTTGGTGTTAAAAAAGGAAAAGAAAAATCCAGCTTCCTAAAACTATGGTCTTTATTGGAAATCAATGACCAATGCTACACTTAAAAGAATGGCCATTACTGCAGGAGCCTAGTGGTCAGTCATCACTGGATTCCCCTTTCTGATACTGCTCCTGTGTCCGCTTGAAAACAGTATTTGGCTTTGCACATCCAAAAACTTTTTTGAAAAAATTGAGCATAGGTGCACACTGGTGTGGCAGCAATATACATACACACTCCAATATCAGTAGCACACTATCAACTAAAGAAACTATCAAAAGGCACATAGGAACTTTTGAAAAAGCATTTCTGCTATTTAGGATACATGAAAACTTTTTTGAGGTTCTTAGTTCACATTTTTTATCAAAACTGCTTAAGCCCGCCTCCGAAACTTCAACGGGACCTCAAATGCAAGTGGGTTCCTACCTGTGTCCACTTGATCACCTTTAGGCTATGTCTCCACTGCACACAAAAATGACAGTTTTTTCAGTGTTTTTCATTTTAAAAAAACGCTGAAAGAACGACTGAAAAGATGTCCCATAGACTTCTATAGTAAAAACTTCCTGTTGTCTCCACAGAACTTTTGCTAGTTTTATTTGCTGGTCATTTTTTTGAAACCTGTTGCAAAAAACGACTGATCAGGGTAGAAAATTTGCTATTGGAGTCTATGTAAAGTGTTGGACAATTTTAACGTGTTTTTTGCAGAAACGCATAGCAATTTTTTTTGCATTTCTGCACAAAAACATGGCAAAAACCATACAAAAAATGGACGTCTTTTCAGCAGCTTTTGACAGGCAGGGGACAAAAAACTCAGTTTTATGAAGGTTTTTAGGATTTGGTTTTCAGGTCGTTTTTTTGTCCACTGCTGTGTAGACCTAGCCTTACATACAAGTACAACATTTTGCATCCTGTTTAGGATGTACAATTACTTCAGGGGTTCAAAAAAAGGGAATTTTGTGTTTTGATTTTTTTTTCCCAACCTATTTTGGTGTTTACGTCTCCTGTTGTCATATTGACTTTCAGCATCCTGCATGGGGAACCAGTAGAGTACAATGGAAACATTTCCTTTTGTCACCCATTAGATGCCACAGTTGCTAAAAGGTTAAATAGCCAGGACTGGATTTATCTCCAATTCCAGCTGGGGGTCGTGCTGCCAATCACCACTGGATTACCCCACCCAACACCTGTGATCCGCTGGCACAGTTCCTGTGCCCACCTTGACATACATGTACAACATTTTGCAGAACGTACATCCCGCTCATGTACAAGTATGTCAAATATCAGTAAGAGCTTTAAAGCGGTGAACTGATTTTATTGCACCATCTCTGCTTTTTGTCTGCTTTTTCAAAGACCTCCAACTTCAACATAGTTTTATTATAGCCAGTAGTAATGCATGATAATGTACTTACTGGAGCACTTGGTTTTACAGAGGTTCGGACTTTTGGTCTTCCCATCTTTGCACCATTCTCTGTCACTGAACTGAAAGATGCCAAAACCTTTACTTTTCTTAAACTTTTTGACCAGAGAGGTTTTAAAGTTGCTCATATGTCTCATAAGGCATATCCCTACAAGCAAAGTAAACGGTTAACCATGTTATATCTTGATCAATCTAGTTTTTAGAAAATATTCATTTACATAACTGGAACATGAATGACTTCCCTTGATAGCAAAGCAAGCAATCTACTAGAATAAATCTACAATACATCTCTGATCACTGGATTCGATCACTGGTGCCTCATTTCCCATTAAAATGTGGCCATTGTGGCCTAGCCTCCATTCCCTCACTGCTCTTCTGGCCTGCAACCAGTGGGCAGGCAATTGCTAGAGAGTAGTGGTCTTCTTCAGACTCAGGTCAATGTCAAATTTGACCCAAAATTAAATGTTTCAAATCAAGTAAACCTCAATCAACACTTGGCCAAATCTACCCTAAAACTAAATTGGGGGTGGATTTATGGGTTTTTACAATATAATTTACCGTTCCACGTTTCATGGCTTCACTTCTGGTCCAACGTCACTTCCAGTTACCATAACATAGAGCTAACTCCTATGTTATGTTAACAATAAGTGACTTGGGACATGATGTAGGATATGAAGTAATGCCACACTGGAAAGTCTGTAGGATCGGGGGCACTGAAGAATGGTAAGTTAAGCCTTTAAAACAGATGAAAACCCTAACCCTAAATAAGGGTATGTTTACACGGCTGATTTGGATGCTGAAAATTTCAGCACTGAATCCATGTTGAATCCTCGCCAGAAATTTTAGATGAGGATGTGCATTTTCTGATGAGAATTTGATGAGGATTTCAGTTTTTGAGTGTGGTTTTTTAAATGCTTTAAAATTCTCTTCAGAAAATGCAAATTATCTTATTGAGATAATATTCTGCCAAGCGGATCCAAGTTAGATCCGTGTCCAATCCTCGCCACACTTTGTGTGATGAGGACTGGACGCTGATTTTAAACTCTCCTGTCACGTCAGAGGAGGTGCAGTGGGCCCTGACTGCCACCCAGCCCACTGTCCCTGCCTACTTGGCGTGCTGCCCTAAACGGCAGACCCCAACTGGACGACAGCCCATACGCTGCTAAGTGCAGGGCCATCAGGGAAACTCAAAGTCCAACAGTCCGGGTCAGTCACAGTACGGGAACATATATGCCAAGAAACGTAATCCAAAAGAATAGTCAGAAACAAGCTGGGGTCCAAAAACCGTCAGGAGCGCAGTACAAAGTCGTAGGCAAAGGCGAGGTCAGGAAGTGAGCCGAGGTCAGAAATCAGGAGAGCAAAACCAACAGGAAATAGCAAGGGAAAACCTTTCTCAGGCAAAGACTAAGAGAAATGAGAGAGTTTAAATGAGGAACCCAGAGCCCGCCCCAGCAGACGATTGGTGCGGCTTCCGGGCCCTCCTATTGGCCAGTGCGACACACCCTCTGACTTGATTGGGAGCCGAGCTGTCACTCCTAAGCACATCAGCCCGGCTTCTACGTGGGTGTGTCGACTGACTAAAGGGAATAACTCCCTACTGTGCCTTGCTTCTTCACGGCAGAAACGTCCGCCGTGACATCTCAATTGCTTCCTACGGAATCCACCTCAAGAATTTACTTGTCAGTTCTTTTTCAGCTCTAAATAGTTTCAGCGCTGAAAAAAAAAACAAACTGAAAAAATCAGCATCGTGTGAACAATAACGCAAATCTTTCAATGGAAACAATGAGATAAGGTTTGCATTTAGATTGGATGTGGATTCCAAGTTAAATCCGCACCACAATCGGCGTCCAAATGAGCCATGTGAACATAACCTTAGGGTAAGGGTTACACTAAGGGTTAGAGATAGGGTTTAAAGAAAAAAAATCAATTTTGAAAATACCAAACTCAATATTTTAGTTGATTGTTGTCCAACCAAACAGGAACCTATTCGAGTAATACCACTCACTCCATTCACCCTGCAGACAGTTTATTGCAGATACCATCACAGTCCCAGACAACCACTGAGGGTAGTCTTAAAAAATGAAGGATGCCAAGATCAGGTTGGCACCTTTTAGCTGCTAGCTACAGATGTGATGGTTAAATATAACTATCCAAACCCTAATAAAATATCCAAAATTGCCAGTCATTGTAATTCATTGTAATTTCTACTGCTATAACTCAAGATACATCATTACAAAAATATTCTTCAAATACAACATTTCAGTCCTACAAACACTATGTTCTGCCATGCTGTATAGAAACGTGACTGATGTACTTACATTCTGCAGCTTTTGTTTTCTTGTATCCGTCCAGTCCCTGAGCTTTAATAATCCTGAGCATTTTGCAGCGTATGGCCTCTTTTTGTGGTGGTGTTTGGCTATGTGTGACTGCCCGCACCTCAGAGACGTTGCCTGTATGATGGGTGAGTTGTGTATTGCTGCCAGTCTGAGGATGCTCCTGTTTACTGGATGTCTCCGTGACTGATAGTTTATCACTATCTGTCTTCTGACCATTTGTGATCGAGTCTCCTATTTTATCCCTGTTTAGAACTGTTGGAATCTGACTATATTTATGTGTACTACTTTCTACAGGTTCTTCGCTGTGTGATAACGTTGGCATCTCACTGTATTTTTCCGGGATTGGTTCCACAGATGAATACTTTTCTATATTTGTAGAAACTTGGTTGTTTTTAGTAATAGATTTATCGTCTGAACCATGTTTGTAACTATCTGGGATAGATTCCATGTCTGTATGAGCTCTGTTTCTTTCTGGACCGGCATTCCTGATAGAACCTATGGTAACCATGTCATAATTATTTTGGTTAATTGGACTATAATGACCTGTGACAGATTCTATCCCCTCACTGTCTGTACTTGTTGGGCCCTGAATTTCTTTAGCCGCGTCTACTGTGTTTCCACTATCTAAATCTACTGGAACCTGAATGCTTTTATTAGTAACAGATTCCCCAAGTTCCAGTTCTTCTGGACCTGATCGGACACCAGTATAAAAACCTGTGAAAGATACCACAGGCTTATTTTTTTCTGGATCTGTTGAGACACCTTTAGTAGTAGATTCCCCTATGTCAGTATCTTCTGGCTCTGATGGGACACCACTGAACATCCCTTTAACGGATTGTAGTGGTTCATTTTTTTGTGAACCTGTAAGAAAATCACTGGGAGACCCTGTGGTCAGCTCAACTGATTCTTTTTTTCCTTCCGGACCTGATCGGACATCATTAGAAAACTCTGTGACTGATTTGATGGGTTTATTTTTCACTGGACCTGACTGAACACTAACAACTGGAAAATCATTGGGAAACCGTGTTACCAATTCTACTGATTCCCTTTCTTCCAAATCTGATCCATCCTCATTGGAAAACCCTGTGAAAGACTGTATGGGTTTAGTTTTTTCTGGCCCTGATGGGACACTATTAGTAACAGATTGCACTAGGTCAGTATTTTCTGGCCCTGATGAGAGACCATTGGAGAACCCCCTGTAACAAATTTAACTGGTTCATTTTTTTGGAAACCGGCAGGAAAATCATTGGGAAATTGTGTGATTAATTCTACTGATTCTTTTTCTTCTGGACCTGATCGGACACCAGGATAAAAACCTGTGAAAGATTCTACAGGTTTATTTTTTTCTTTACCTGACGGGACACTATTAGAAAGCAGATTTCCTGGGTCAGTATTTTTGGCCTAATGGGACCATGAACATCCGTGGTAACAGATTGTACTGGTAAATTTTTTGTGAACCATGTTTGAAAATTTTTGGGAAACTGTGTGACCAATATCTACTGATTCTTTTCTTTGTACCTGATGGGACATCAATTTAAAAAACCTTTGGAAAGATTCTAGGGTTTATTTTTTTTGGCTGATGGGACACTAGTATGTACAATTCCACTAGGTCAGTATTTTCTGGCCAATGGGACACCACTGAAGATCTTGTAACAATTGTACTGGTTTATTTTTTTGGGACTGCTGGAAACTCACTGGAACCTGTTATCGATCCTAATGATCCTTTTCTTTGGACTTGACCTGGACATCATAAAGCCCTGTGAAAGATTTGAGGTTTATTTTTTTCTGGATCTGATGGCACACCTTAGTATGCAAGATTCCACTAGGTCAGTATTTTCTGGACTCTGATGGGACACACTGAAGATCCGAGGTAACAGATTGTACTGGTTCATTTTTTGTGAACCTGCTGGAAAATCATTGGAACTGTTGACCAATCCTAAGATTCCTTTCTTCTGATCTGATGGACCCATCGAAAACCTGTGAAAATGTACGGGTTTATTTTTTTCTGGACTGACGGGCACACTAGTACAATTCCTCTAGGTCAGTATTTTCTGCCCTGATGGGACACACACTTGTAGATCACCTGTAACAGATTGTATTGTCAATTTTTTTTGTGGCTTGAACCTGTGGAAAATCATTGGGAGACCTTTGTGAATCCAGATCTTCTAAACTGACCCTTCGTTTTTCTTCTGTAAACTACTGAGTCCGAACACCAGGATAAAGACCTGTGAAAGATTCTACGGGTTTATTTTTTTCTGGACCTGATGGGACACTATTAGTAACAGATTCCACTAGGTCAGTATTTTCTGGATTTGATGGAACACCACTGAAGATCCCAGTAACAGATTGTACTGGTTCATTTTGTTGTGATCCTGCTGTAAAATCATTTGGAGACCCTGTTATCGATCCTAATGATCCCTTTTCTTCTGGACCTGACCGGACACCACCATAAAGACCAGTGAAAGATTCAACAAGTTTATTTTTTTCTGGACCTGACGAAACACTATTAGTAACAGACTCCACTAGGTCAGTATTTTCTGACTCTGATGGGACACACTGATGATCCTCGAGTAAACAGATTGTACTGGCTACATTTTTTGCTGAACCTGCTGGAAAATCATTGAGAAACCGTGTTACCAATTCTACTGATTCCCTTTCTTCCGAATCTGTTCCATCCTCTTTGGAAAACCCTGTGAAAAATTCTAGGGGTTTATTTTTTTCTGGACCTGATGGGACACTATTAGTAACAGATTCTACTTGGTCAGTATTTTCTGGCTCAGATGAGAGACCATTGGAGAATTCTGTAACAAATTTAACTGGTTCATTTTGTGTTGAACCTGCTGGAAAATTATTGGGAAACTGTGTGTTCGATTCTACTGATTTTTTTTCTTCTGTACCTGATCGGACACCAGGATAAAAACCTGTGAAAGATTCTACAGGTTTATTTTTTTCGGGAACTGACGGGACACCACTAGTAGCAAATTCCCCTAGGTCAGTATTTTCTGGCCCTAATGGGACATCACTGAACATTTGTGTAACAGATTGCACTGGTTCAATATTTTGTGAACCTGTTCGAAAATCATTGGGAGACCGTGTGACCAATCCTACTGATTCTCTTTCTTTTGTACCTGATGGGACATCATTAAAAAACCCTGTGAAAGATTCTAGGGGATTATTTTTTTCTGGACCTGATGGGACACTAGTATTAACAGACTCCACTAGGTCAGTATTTTCTGGCCCTAATGGGACACCACTGAAGATCTTGGTAACAAATTGTACTGGTTTATTTTTTTGTGGACTTGCTGGAAACTCACTGGACCCTGTTATCGATCCTAATGATCCCTTTTCTTCTGGACTTGACCGGACACCATCATAAAGACCAGTGAAAGATTCGACAGGTTTATTTTTTTGTCTGGACTCATGACCGGTGCAACACTGATCTCATGTAGCAGTTCCGCTAAGGTCTCAGTATTTTCTGACTCTGATGGGACACCACTGAAGATCCCAGTAACAGATTGTACTGGTTCATTTTGTGGTGAAACTGCTGGAAAATTATTGGGAAACTGTGTGGTCGATCCTACTGATTTTTTTTCTTCTGAACCTGATCGGACACCAGAATAAAGACCTGTGAAAGATTCTACGGACTTATTTTTTTCTGGAACTGAGGGGACACCACTAGTAGCAAATTCATCTACGTCTGTATTTTCTGGCCTTGATGGGACATCACTGAACATCTGTGTAACAGATTGTACTGGTTCAACATTTTGTGAACCTGTTTGAAAATCATTGGGAAACTGTGTGACCAATGCTATGGATTCTCTTTCTTTTGGACCTGATGGGACATCATTAAAAAACCCTTGGAAAGATTCTAGGGGTTTATTTTTTTCTGGACCTGATGGGACAATATTAGTAACAGACTCCACTAGGTCAGTATTTTCTGGCCCTGATGGAACATCACTGAAGATCCTGGTAACAAATTTTACTGTTTTATTTTGTTGTGAACTTGCTGGAAACTCATTGGACTCAGTTATCGATCCTAATGATCCCTTTTCTTCTGGACTTGACCGAACACCATCATAAAGCCCAGTGAAAGATTCGACAGGTTTATTTTTTTCTGGATCTGATGGCACACCTTCAGTAGCAAGTTCCACTAGGTCAGTATTTTCTGACTCTGATGGGACACCACTGAAGATCCCAGTAACAGATTGTACTGGTTCATTTTTTGCTGAACCTGCTGGAAAATCATTGGGAAACTGTGTGACCAATCCTACAGATTCCGTTTCTTCTGAATCTGATTGGACCTCATCGGAAAACCCTGTGAAAAACTGTACGGGTTTATTTTTTTCTGGATCTGACGGGACACCACTAGTAGCAAATTCCTCTAGGTCAGTATTTTCTGGATTTGATGGAACACCACTGAAGATCCCAGTAACAGATTGTACTGGTTCATTTTGTTGTGATCCTGCTGTAAAATCATTTGGAGACCCTGTTATCGATCCTAATGATCCCTTTTCTTCTGGACCTGATTGGACACCACCATAAAGACTAGTGAAAGATTCGACAGGTTTATTTTTTTCTGGACCTGACGGGACACTATTAGTAACAGACTCCACTAGGTCAGTATTTTCTGACTCTGATGGGACACCACTGAAGATCCCAGTAACAGATTGTCCTCGTTCATTTTTTGCTGAACCTGCTGGAAAATCATTGGGAAACCGTGTGACCAATTCTACTGATTCCCTTTCTTCCGAATCTGTTCCATCCTCTTTGGAAAACCCTGTGAAAGACTGTACGGGTTTATTTTTTTCTAGGTCTGATGGGACACTATTAGTAACAGATTGCACTTGGTCGGTATTTTCTGGTTCTGATGGAACGCCATTGAAGAACCCTGTAACAGATTGTACTGGTTCATTTTTTGATGACCCTGCAGGAAAATCATTGGAAAACTGTGTGATCGATCCTACTGATTCTTTTCCTTCTGGAGCTGATTGAACATCATTAAAAAAACGGGTGAAGGACTCTTCAAGTTTATTTTTTTCTGGACCTGACGGGACACCATTAGTAACAGATTGCACTAGGTCAGTATTTTCTGGCCCTGATGGGACACTATTGAAGATCCCTGAAACAGATTGTACTTGTTCATTTTGTGGTGAACATGCTGGAAAATCATTGGGAAACTTTGTGATCGATCCTACTGATTGTTTTTCTTCTGAACCTGATCGAACACCAGGATAAAGACCTGTGAAAGATTCTACGGGCTTATTTTTTTCTGGAACTGATGGGACTGTAGCAAATTCCCCTAGGTCAGTATTTTCTGGTCCTAATGGGACATCACTGAACATCCCTGTAACAGGTTGTACTGGTTCAATATTTTGTGAACCTGTTTGAAAATCATTGGGAGACCGTGTGACCAATCCTACGGATTCTCTTTCTTTTGGACTTGATGGGACATCATTAGAAAACCCTGTGAAAGATTCTAGGGGTTTATTTTTTTCTGGACCTGATGGGACACCACTGAAGATCCCAGTAACAGATTGTACTGGTTCATTTTGTTGTGATCCTGCTGTAAAATCATTTGGAGACCCTGTTATTGATCCTAATGATCCCTTTTCTTCTGGACCTGATTGGACACCACCATAAAGACTAGTGAAAAATACGACAGGTTTATTTTTTTCTGGACTTGACGGGACACTATTAGTAACAGACTCCATTAGGTCAGTATTTTCTGACTCTGATGGGACACCACTGATGATCCCAGTAACAGATTGTACTGGCTCATATTTTGCTGAACCTGCTGGAAAATCATTGGGAAACCGTGTTACCAATTCTACTGACTCCCTTTCTTCCGAATCTATTCCATCCTCTTTGGAAAACCCTGTGAAAGACTGTACGGGTTTATTTTTTTCTGGACCTGATGGGACACTATTAGTAACAGATTGCACTTGGTCAGTATTTTCTGGCTCTGATGAGAGACCATTGGAGAATTCTGTAACAAATTTAACTGGTTCAATTTTTTTTGACCCTGCAGGGAAATCATAGGGAAACTGTGTGGTCGATCCTACCAATCCTTTTTCTTCTGGATCTGATCGGACACCAGGATAAAAACCTGTGAAAGATTCTACGGGTTTATTTGTTTCTGGAAGTAACGGGACACCACTAGTAGCAAAATCCCCTAGGTCAGTATTTTCTGGCCCTAATGGGACATCACTGATCATCCCTGTAACAGATTTTACTGGTTCATTTTTTATTGACCCTGCTGGAAATTCATTGGGAAACTGTGTGACCAATCCTACCGATTCTCTTTCTTTTGAACCTGATGGGACATCATTAAAAAACCTTGGGAAAGATTCTATGGGTTTATTTTTTTCGGAGTCCCATAGATCAGTCTTTTCTGACTCTGTTAAGACACTATTGAAGATCCCAGTAACGGACTGAATGGGTTCCTTTTTTTGTGAACCTGATGTAAAATCATTGGGAGACCATGTTACCAATTTTATTGATTCTCTTTCTTCTGACTCTGATCGGATATCATTAGAAATCCCTGTGAAAGATTCTAGGGGTTTATTTTTTTCTGGACCTGACGGGACACTATTACTAATAGATTCCTCTAGGTCAGTATTTTCTGACTTCGATTGGAGATCATTGAAGAACCTGGTAACAAATTGTACTGGTTCATTTTGTGGTGACCCTACTGGAAGGTCTTTGGGAGACTCCTGTGATCGATCCTACTGAATCTTTTTGTTCTAGACCTGATGTGACATCATTAAAAAACCCTGTAAAAGATTATACAGGTTTATTTTTTTCTGCAAACGAAAGGACACTACTAGTAGTAAACTCCGCTAGGTCCGTATCTTCTGGCTCTGATGGGACATCACTGAACATCCCTGTAACAGATTGTACTGGTTCATTTTTTTGGGAGCCTGCTGGAAAATCATTAGAAGACCCTGTGATTGATCCTACTGATTCCTTTCCTTCTGGACCTGATTGGTCTGGAGCAGAAAAACCTGCGAAAGATTCTATGGGTTTATTTTTTTCTGGAGCTGACAGGACACCACTAGTAGCAAATTCCCCTTGGTCAATATTTTTGGGCTCTAATGCAACAACAGTGAACATCCCAGTAACAGATTGTACTGGTTCATTTTTTAGTGACCCTGTAGGAAAATCATTGGGAAACTGTGTGACCAATCCGATGGATTCTCTTTCTTTTGGACCTGATGGGACATCATTAAAAATCCCTGTGAAAGATTCTATGGGTTTAGTTTTTTCTGGGCCTGACAGGACACTATTAGTAACAGATTTCACTTGGTCAGTATTTTCTGGCCCTGATGGGACAGCTTCGAAAAATCCTGTAACAGGTTGTACTGGTTCATTTAATGATCCTGCAGGAAAATCATTGGAAAACTGTGTGGTCGATCCTACTGACTCTTTTTCTTCTGGACCTGATCGGACACCAGGATAAAAACCTGTGAAAGATTCTACAGGTTTATTTTTTTCTGGAACTGAGGGGACACCACTTGTAGCAAATTCCCCTAGATCACTATTTTCTGGCCCCAATGGGACATCATTGAACATTCTTGTAACAGATTGTACTGGTTCAATTTTTTGTGAACCTGTTTGAAAATCATTGGGAAACTGTGTGACCAATACTACTGATTCTCTTTCTTTTGGACCTGATGGGACATCATTAAAAAACCCTGTGAAAGATTCTACAGGTTTATTTTTTCCTGGACCCAAAAGGACACCACTAGTAGTAAATTCTCCTACTTCCATATCTTCTGGCTCTGATGGGACACCACTGAACATCCCTGTAACAGATTGTACTGGTTCATTTTTTCGGGAACCTGCTGGAAAATCATTGGGAGACCCTGTGACCAGTTCGGATTCTCTTTCTTCTGAATCTGATCGGACCGCATTAGAAATCTATGTGAAAGATTCTATGGGTTTATTTTTTTCTGATCCTGGTGGGACACTATTAGTTACAAATTTAACTAGGTCAATATTTTCTGGCCCTGATGGGACAACATTGAAGAATCCTGTAACAAATTGTACTGGTTCATTTTTTTGTGAGCTTGCTGGAAAATTTTTGGGAAACCCTGTAGCAGATTCAACTGGTCCTCTTGGTTCTGGACCTGTAAACTCTGTGATAGGCTTTATGGGTTTGTTTTCTGGATTTACTGAGACATCATTGTAGTCTCCAGTGATGGACTTTGATGGTTCTTTATTTTCCAGATCTGCAGGGGAATCATTGAAACACCCTGTGACCGGTCCTACTAGTTCAATATTGTTTAGATCTGTAGAACCATCATTGGCAAATCCAGTAACAGATTTAACTGGTTCACTGTTTTCTGGGCCTCCTGGATCATTTTGCAGAGATTCAGTGATGGACTCTACCAATTGCCTGGCTGTAACTGCTGAGGCATCCTTGTAATCTTCTGTGACATCTTTGATGGGTTCATTACTAACAAGATCTTTTGGAACCTCACTAACATTGTCTGGTTCTTTTTGAGTCTCAGAATACATTTCAGTAACTATTTGAATTTTGCTGCTATTTTTGGATTGATTTGCAGATGTTGTGGCATTAGTGGTCTGTAAGGTATTGATGTCTTTCAGATCTATTGTGTATTGTGCATTGCTCTCTGTAACTGTATCTGAAGGTTCATCACACTGTGCCATAAACACCAAACAGGTAAGGAACACAAACCAGGAAGCCATTGTGGTCATCCGATGCAGAAAGATTCCTGTGTCAATCAGAAAAGGCAGAGAGGAATAGGAAAAAAAGCTGACAAGTATCCAAAACTTAAGAAAATATAGAGATAGTACATAGTCATTAAACATTGGACCATATATTTCAAGACATTAAAACACCAGCGATTATTAAAACTTTCTAAATGTTTAGCCCATATTCACACAACACATTTCTGTAATATTTTTAGCAGCAGTAATGGATGTAGTCTAGCTCCATTCAGTGGGGCTAGTAAGTGTCCTGTCAACCCAATGAGGTTCCTGAAATAGCATCAATAACTGACAGGGGTTTTTGTTAGGGGGATGCTGCAAACAGAAAGGAGTGTTTTTTGTTAAAAACAATTTTACAAAAACTATTTTTACATATAAAATATTATAGCTGTGTGAAAGAACTTTTGTTTAATAGGGAAGACTTATCTCACTTTACTTCAGTTGCTACTAGTGATGAGCGATTACGTCGACTATCGTCATCGGGTCGATAGTCGATATCGGCAATTATCAAGACGATTTCCGATAGTCGATAATAGATTATCGCCGATGACCATTAAAGTCTATGGGAGAGGAACAACACCTTCATTCTTACACCCAAACAGGGCTGGAGAAGCTGGAATTAACATCCACAACAGTCAAATGGATACGTGCCACATCTTAGGCAAACACTTAGGTTATAAAAGCCACAGAAAAAAAGTCACACACCATTCACTATCCCTGTCTTGTACCACAGCCTGACCCTTAAACCTGCATGACCCACAAATTAAAAAGTGCCTGAAGGCAGTATGATTTGAACCATCATTTTACTTGAACTGGACATTGAATATCCCTGTCCTGGAATGCAGCATGAGCCCCAAACCTGCATGACCCCAGATTAAAAAGTGCCGGAAAAAGGAGTCTTTCAACCACCATTTTAGTTTCATTGGACATAGACTATCCCTGTCCTGGGCCACAGCATGAGCCCCAAACCTGCATGACCCCCAGATTAAAAAAGTGCCGGAAAAAGGAGTCTTTGAACCACCATTTTAGTTGAACTGGACATTGACTATACCTGTTCTGTACCACAGTATGACCATTAAACCTGTCTGACCCACAGAGTAAAAAATACTGAGAAAAGGAGTTTTTGAACCACCATTTTAGTTGAACTGGACATTGACTATACCTGTCCTGGGCCACAGCATGAGCCCCAAACCTGCATGACCCCCAGATTTAAAAAGTGCTGGGAAAAGGAGTCTTTGAACCACCATTTTAGTTGAACTGGACATTGACTATACCTGTCCTGTACCACAGTATGACCATTAAACCTGTCTGACCCACAGATTAAAAAGTGCCGGGAAAAGGAGTCTTTCAACCACCATTTTAGTTGAACTGGACATTGACTAGACCTGTCCTGGACCGCAGTATGACCATTAAAACTGTCTGACCCACAGATTAAAAAGTGACAGAAAAAGGAGTCTTTCAACCACCATATTAGTTGAACTGGACATTGACTATACCTGTCCTGGGCCACAGCATGAGCCCCAAACCTGCATGACCCACAGATTAAAAAGTGCAAGAAAAAGGAGTCTTTGAACCACCATTTTAGTTGAACTGGACATTGACTATACCTGTTCTGTACCACAGTATGACCATTAAACCTGTCTGACCCACAGATTAAAAAGTGCAAGAAAAAGGAGTCTTTGAACCACCATTTTAGTTGAACTGGACATTGACTATACCTGTCCTGGGCCACAGCATGAGCCCCAAACCTGCATGACCCCCAGATTTAAAAAGTGCCGGAAAAAGGAGTCTTTGAACCACCATTTTAGTTGAACTGGACATTGACTATACCTGTCCTGGGTAACCTACATCTGTTCAAGTCTTCCTGTACTTCACTTGTACAATTCAGAGGAATATTTGTATCAGCTATTTTGTACATGCCAGTTTTTTAGTAGTTTAATTCTAGAAAACACATTTTTAAAATAGGATGGAATCCCACCACGTCTTTGTTTCTCTTTTTTTTAATTGTATTAAATGGGTTGTCTCACTACAGGGATTACTAGCTATTTTAAAGATCTTGCAAAAACAAGTCATTTTGCAATATGTGTCCATTAACAGTGTCCTACCTATTCCTGTTTTTGACAGCACCATCACCCTTGAGCCACTTTTGACAATTGTGAAGAACAAATGTCTGTTAAAAAACACATTTTTTAGAATAGGACCTGTAGTATAGCTGCATTTCACAGCAAAATGCCCCCAAAAATTCAATACATGACCCTTGAGCCACTTTTGACAATTGTGAAGAACAAATGTCTGTAAGAAACCACATTTTTTTCAATAGGACCTGTAGTATAGCTGCATTTCACAGCACATGCCTCTAAAAATTCAAAACATGACCCTTGAGCCACTTTTGACAATTGTGAAGAACAAATGTCTGTTAGAAACCACATTTTTTACAATAGGACCTGTAGTATAGCTGCATTTCACAGCAAAATGCCCCCAAAAATTCAAAACATGACCCTTGAGCCACTTTTGACAATTGTGAAGAACAAATGTCTGTTAAAAACCACATTTTTTTTAGAATAGGACCTGTAGTATAGCTGCATTTCACAGCAAAATGCCCCCCAAAATTCAAAACATGACCCTTGAGCCACTTTTGACAATTGTGAAGAACAAATGTCTGTTAAAAACCACATTTTTTAGAATAGGACCTGTAGTATTGCTGCATTTCAAAGCAGCATGACCCAAAAAACTTATAAAAATGACTTCTCAGCCACTGTTAAAAATTGTGAGGGAGAAATGCCACTTAGAAGCCACATTTCTGTTCCAAAGGACCATGATTATAGCTGTATCTCACAGCAACATGACCCCAAAAAATTATAAAAATGACTTCTCAGCCACTGTTAAAAATTGTGAGGGAGAAATGCCACTTAGAAGCCACATTTCTGTTCCAAAGGACCATGATTATAGCTGTATCTCACAGCAACATGACCTCAAAACCATTGACAATGCGAAAAATTCTAAAGATAAAGTGAGTAAATGGAATACGGTTTTGTCATGAAACCTTGGTGTCTTTTACAGTCTCCACACCGCAAAACCAGCAAAATGATCTTTTTGGAACTGAGAATAAAAATTGCAGAGAGAAATGATCATTTTAAAAAACATTTTTCAAGAGGACCATTTCTGTTTGAAGAGGAATGTGAAGTAGACCGGCAACTAATCGGTGACCTCGGCAATTGGGGCCACAACATCATCAGAGATCCATGCCTGATTCATCTTGATGAAAGTCAAACGATCCACATTATCTGTGGAAAGCCGGATGCGTTTGTCTGTAATGACTCCTCCAGCTGTGCTGAAGGTCCGCTCAGATATGATGCTGGCTGCTGGGCAGGACAACACCTCTATGGCGTGGCGAGCGAGCTCGGGCCATTCATCCATATTGGATACCCAGAAGTCAATTGGGTCCGGAACACATCCAAAAACATCGGTGTTGAGACGCAGATAGTCGTGCACCATGATCTTCAGCTGGTCTCTGTGTTGGATGTGTGCCCTGCATTACATGCGTTGGTGAGGTGGTAAATAAAGATTGCCAGAGGTCACCCATTAGGCTTCTGCCACATTGCCTGCTGCTGCCGCTACGGCTACTTGGCACTCTACTGCTGTCACATTGCTGACGTTGTTCCACTGTGACATTTGAAGAACGTGAAGCAGACGAAACAGATGTCTCCAGTTGATCAATCAGCAAGGTCTCCATTTCCTGCATTTTACTCTCTATTTGGGTGGGTGGAAGGAAAGTGCTGAGTTTTGTTTTGTACCGGGGATCCAGGAGGGTGGCCACCCAGTAACTGTTGTTCATTTTGATGGCCTTAATGCGAGGATCATGTTGGAGGAAATGGAGCATCCAAGCACTCATGTGAGAGATGGAGCCTTGATTTCCCAAGCCTCTGGGTCGAGGGGCACTAGCAAACTGATCTTCCTCATCTTCCTCCTCCGCCTCAAATTCGCGCCAACCTCTTTCCAAGGCAGGGACATCGGTAACGTCGGTGTCCAGGAATACCTCCTCCTCCTCCGCTTCCTCCGGCACGGCTTCAACACAGCCCTGACTTGCCTCAGATGATGCACCCTGAGAGCTGATGCGCCGCCTTGCACTAGCCCTGGACCCCGAACCACTACCTAATGAAGACCGTTAAAATTGTGAAACGGAGAGAAAGGCTCCGTGTCCGCATCTGTGTCTGTGTTTTTAAATAGTGTGTATAGAGGTTAAGAGTTAGATATAATAAAAGTTACGTTTTAGTGTTTAATAGATAGAGAACTGATAGAGTTTAAGTTTGCCAATGGCAAAATAGTAAATATAGTACGCATCTGTGTCCGTCTCCTCCTCCGTCGCTGGCGGGACCTGATGTTTCAGAGTGTCCAATGATCGTTCCAGAACTAAGATCACCACAATGCTCATGCTGACAAGGGCATTGTCCGCACTGACCATTTTGGTGGCTTCTTCAAAACTGGCAAGGATGGTGCAGAGCTCTTTCACCTGCCTCCACTCTCGGTGGCTCAACACCCCGAGGTCTGCACCACTGCTTGTCAGGCCATGTGTCACTTCGTACTGCGTAATGGCATTGCGCTGCTGCCACAATCGCTGGAGCATGTGGAGGGTGGAATTCCAGCGTGTTGCCACGTCAACAATGAGACGGTTGGGGGGGTGTGGCCTGACCTGCATGGAGTGAAGACGTGTGGCTTCTGAGCTCCTGAATAATCCTGCTGGAATCCTGATCTAAGACCCCCTGTTGTGGCTGACACTGCTTCAGGGCTTGTGGAAAAGACTGTAGGCTACTTCTGAGACATTGACTGAGCCCTCTGCCTCTCTTATCAGTGCTGATTCCCCTGAGAATTCCTCCCGGAGGTGAGACGCTGCTGGGGAGGCCGGAGCACAGGGCCAAGCAAAGGGGACTGTGAGGGTCGGCAGCTGCCAGCACTGACACTTATAACTGCCTGCCACCGAATGTTATTTACTGCGGACAACTCGGGCTAAGGTGAAACATATTGATGCTGCTGCTGCGGTGCCCATAGGTGACGAAGCTTCCTCCCTCAGCCCTGGAAGGAAAGGCAAGAAATGGTGGCGGAGAAAAGTGGGAGCAGAGCCTGTGAACTGCCGACTCGCAGCACTGGAGACCCGTGGCAGGAAGATACAGTAACATCTCCAGCTAAGTAACATAGGGGAGGAGGAGACCCCTGGAGGGAATTGGTGGAGGGCGTAGCAGAGACATAATATCTCCCTGGGGAGCCTTTCCAAGCTGAGATTCTGTTGGCTCCATCCCTGTCATAGATTGGCCCGCGTGGAAAAAGGGGGCAAAAAGTTCCTGGATCCCAGAGC
>JAODAL010006489.1:0-133078 GCA_025379985.1 Phyllomedusa bahiana | reverse complement strand
AAAAGGGGCCAAAAAGCAGGAGTGGTTTTAAAAAAACACAGAAGGCATAAAAAAATTTATTTTTTTATTTTTTTTTGGGATTAAATCTGTTTTTTTTTTTGGGCTTTAGAAATTGAGGATTATTGCCATTGAAAGCGGACACTGAAGGATCAAAAAAAAGGGGGGGCAAAATGTTTTAGTGAAAGTTAATGAAAAAAATTTACTTATGGCACCCTCTCCCCTTTTTTTTTTTGGGGGGGTCTCTACTTTTCCCAGGGGTTTAACAGAATCACCACTAAGTGAAAAAATAATTTTTTTTCCCCAAAAATGGGAATACCCCAAAAAGAACTGAAACGGGGTGGATTTGAGATGTATCTAGGGTAAAAAATACACAAACACTGGTTTTGGGGACACGGAATTTTCCAAAAAAAAAGTGGATACATAAAAAGGGGTTGTTATAATTGTTCATGTTTTACCACGGGCCTGTTTTTTTTGGGTTTCCCCTTTGAAGCGGGGCTTTTTTAGGGGCTTCTATAGGCTGCAGTAGGAAGGGGCAGGTCTGTACTATAGCGACCAGCACGGGGCGCCTATCATGAGAGATAAAAAAAAGGTCTGTAGCTATAGGGGGGTTGATTGAGCCCTTTACAAGAGGGGAAATTCAAAAAAAGGGGTAGGCCCCGTTAAAATGGACAATATTGAAAAAAAGTGCTTGTTTTTGCAAGATCTTTAACAAAAAAAAAGAAACCCCTTGAAGTGGGGGACAAGTTTTTAAAACTCTTAGCCACAGATTAAAAACCCCCCCTTTTGAAGTTGAGGATTCGGAATGTATATGGCAGAATTTTAAAAAAACACCCGGTATTTGACTAAAAAATTTCCCCCAAAAAAAAAAGAGGAAAAAAATTTAAAACCCTTTTTTTTAAAACATACCCAAAAGAAGGGGAATGAGATGGGAATTAAAAAAAACTGTAGGGGGGAGAAATATACCCCCTGTATTTGACCCCAAAATTTCCCCAAAAAACAAGAGGATAAATTAAAAAACCTTGGATTAAAAAATCCCCTTTTACACAGGAACCAGTTGGAATTGAGGGTATTGGGGGCTGAAAAAAAACACCTCTTTTTTTGACTTAATTACCCCCAAAAAAGGGATTAAATTAACCGTTGGGTATAAAAAAAAACCCACACAGTGAACCAGATGGAATTCAGGCTGTTTTGGGGCAGAAATACAACCACCCCCGGACCTTAGGGAGAATACCCAAATTTAAACAAAATAATAAGCTTTGTTTTGTAAAGAGGTGCAATATAGGCTGCAGCAGTAAAAAAGCTTGTGGCAGGGGACACAGTGGAAGTGGAGGAATTTTAGATTTTGGGGTCCGTATTTATAGGGGGTGTGACGTACAGGCCAAAACTGGTTGCTGATTGGCTTCATGTCTGCACATGTTTTTGAGGGTGTTCCTTTCTTCCTCCCAGAGTTCTCTGCTCCATGTCACGCTATGAGCTCATGGCTATTTTCGAAAAAAAGATGATTTGTTCCCACGAAGTGCCAAAAAAAATTTTTCCCTTGTACAGAATAGGAAGCCCGAAATTCTAATTTTTAATTCCAAAATTTTGTTTGAATTCGATTCCCTTCTCTAGTGATAACCTGTCCGTGAATGTGAACCCGTAGTGAAACATCCTTAATTTATCCATAGATGAAAGCCAGCCTAGACCCCCAGCTGCTGTGTCTCTGTGGTTCCTCTCCGCCAGAAAACTACTGATCCTGGCACACCCACTGGTGTGCCTACATTATTTTCACACCAAAAATCTTTTACCTAACGGCAACCTTTATATTTGTGTAGTTTACAATCAGTAACAGCAATTAGTCAGGCAATTTACAAGACCAGTGACTTGAGGTAGACAGTACTTGTTCCCTCTACAACCCCTCACCACTGAAGGATACTAAAATAAATAACAAGTCTGATAGGAAGTAGGGGAAGGGCTTGGAAAAAACACTCTTTTCTTCTGTAAGTTAACTTTGCATCCTGCAAGGTGCTGTCTGTTAGGGAAGTTGCATTTCGCTACTCAAGGGAGAGCTGTTCTCTCATCAGCAAAGTCCAAATCTGGAAAAGAAAGGGTTAATACGAACTCTGAGAAAAGAGATGCACACACACACATAAAGGGTGTAAAAAGAGTGCTCCATTATTTTGCCTTAGAACTGGATTTTTATATATTTTACAATCAAAGTAAATGATTTTATGGCCCCTTCCTCCATTATATACATCCTTAATTATTACACACTTGGTATGCAGACAAAATCACTCTGCAGGTCATTTTAAGGGTAGAAGGTCAAAAAACATCACATTGTTCCGCGCTTATATACATAATGCAAATGGAGTATTATATAGATAACAATATAGGCACTCAAGATTGGCTACCAGCTCACAAAAAATGCAAAAATGGTGACTTCCATTCTCATCAGAGATACACCCACAGATGCCGCGCACCTCATATGAGAAGAGACCATTGTTCACACTCAACATTACCTACCTCCACCCCAAGCTAAATTCACTACTTCCTGCGCTATGACTCACCGGCAGAGTTAATGAAAGAAGTTTAATGGTACTGAACACCAGCAAAATGCTGACAGTTAATCCTTTCGGGTGAATACTACCCACATCTCATCCGTGCCAGCATACAGCAAAACCTCATGGGCCCCAGTAATAGAAACATTCAGAATTATTAGTTCTTTTTTTTTTTTTCTACAAACATTAAGCATACTCAGCTGCTAAGCTGTTTTTACAACCATAAGATGCACTGTGATCCTGTAACAGCTTGGTAGTGGATCCACTGGACCACCGCAAGCGATGGTGGTTAAGCCACGCCAGGTAGCGAAGTCTAAGTAGCCCCCGGTATTCTCCAGAGCCCGCCGCAAAGCGGGATGGACTTGCTGCGGCAGTGAGGTAACCGGCTCGCTACCCCTGACGTGGACTTGCTTGGGATGATGGGCCAAGTTGTGAAGCGAAGGGGGTTTTTTAAAAACAGAATCGTTAAGCCATGAATCGTTAGTCATGGGCAGGGCAGTAAGGTCAGGGGCTGGCAGGGGGGCATACATACTATGGTTCGTGGTTGTGGGGGACAGGAGGAAGGTTCAGGGCAGGGGGCCCCGCCCTACTGCCCGCACTCGCTCGCGCTTCGGAGTCCGCTCCGCTAAACTTCTGCTAGAGGTATGGTGTACACGGTATCACGGGCAATGGACTCCCTCACTTAAAGAATGCTTTTTTAAGGGCTTTGCCCCACCCCACACCCGGGGCAAAAAACATAGCTCACCCCCCTCCACTGACTCTCGAGCTCGCCTCCTCCTAGACCGCGCCTCGACGAAGCGAAAAAACCTTAACATAAGGGGAAGCGACCCGACAATTAGCCAATTAACGGGGCAGGCTCGGCCTTTAAATTTCCAAGAACGGACCGCGCGCAGCGCGATGCGCAGCCCTAGGGAGCTGGCACGCGTGCCTCGGGCGGGGCAGAGGGCAAGCGGACGGGACTGGAACGATGGTCCAAGGTGAGTTTCTATGTGCTGCGGGAAACACACCGGCTCGTCCCGCGGCCAGCCGGCGCCACAGGACCCTGGCAGGGGCACCGGGGGGCGGGCCACGGGTGCAACCGAGGCCCGCGTGCAGAAGAGGGGGAACCACCCGCTACAGTACCCCCCCCCTTTAGGTCTCCACTCTTATTAGGCTGAAGGAACTTATGAATGCAGATCTTGGTTTAAAGGATATTGGACTTCGGTTCCCTGGACACACTTCTCTCTTGGGGAGAGCCCTCCAATCTACAAGAAAGATCGCTTACCCCTGATGGTCTTCTTGTTAAGGATGTCTTCACTTCAAAAAACATATCAGGGGACTTTGGTGATACGGAGAGGTGCAGCGCTTCTTCTGGGAGTAACGGGTTTCAAGGACCAGTGGGCTTTAGGGAGCGGAGGTAGTGAAAGTGCGTGCAGGAGAGATGGAAAACTGAATCCGGAGGAGATGGGAGGTACGGCAGAGGATTGTAGGGACATGGATTCAGTATGCTGAAAGTACTATTAAAAGGTCCCAGAAACCGGGCGGACCGCCCCTAACTTAAAAGCTGGGGTTCTATGAGCGTATGTATTTGGAAGAGAGCCACACTTTACTCCCATGGGCGGGAAACGTTGGGGAAGGGTCTTCTCCTCTTGGTCTGCTTGGGTCTTCATGCGGGTGAAGCCTGGGTAAGGCTTGTCGGGGTCTTAGACCAAATTGACCCCGATATCCTGGAACCCTGGTTGTCCCACGGAGGGAACCTCTGAGGTCGACGCCAAGGGAGGGTGGGGCCGCGGATGGACGGACACATAAACCACAAGGAACGGCCCAAGTCGTAGTCGGAGTCCGATGGTTTACTATGAGACTCGGCCCATGAAATTCAAATTCGGACCAGTTGTCCCTGGCGTCCGGAGACAAATAGTGCCGTAGATACTCCCCCAAGATTGGTTTACCCTCTCCACTGCCATTTGTCTGGGGATGGGTTCGGGAAGAGAAGTCTAGCTTGATTTGCAAGCGGGGAAAGCATAGGGCACGCAAAATTTAGAGAAAAAATTGGACGCCTCGATGGAGGACGATGTGGGATGGTAAAACCAGTGCAGAGCGAAAAAATGTGATGGAAGGGAAAGGTGGCCCGCAACTTGGGGAGCAGAAGGGAGGACCAGAAAGCGGGCACAAAGTGGGGTGAACATCTTTGAAAATCGGTCAGTGGACACCCAGGATGTATGAGTTTCCCGAGGAAGGAGGAATGGTCCGTGATGAAGTCCGTTGCATATGGTGTGTCCATGGAGACTCAGGCAACGGGCAGAGGGGAATTAAGAGGCCTGCGGGCCTGTGGCGAGGGGGATTTTTGTTTTGGGCACAACGTGGTGCAGGAGAGAAAGAAGTCCTTGCCATCTTGGAGCAGAGTTGAGCCCCCAGTAGTGTCGGATGAGGAAATAGGGATTTCCGTACCCCGGGGGTGCAGGGGCAGAACGATGACCATAACTTTATGCCCCCAACCAGAAATTCTCCTCCTGAGTGAGGGAAGGCACGTAGGTTCTGCCCCGGGTGCGAACGTACAAAGGTCCACAGGAGCCACACGACCAGCCGTTTCTGGGACCTAATGATGTGCTGAGGCAAATGGTTCCTCACCGGCTAATGTTCAGAAACACGGGGAAGAGTGGCATCGGCCTTGTCATTTTTCTCTCGGTCAGGTCTAAGTGGATCTTGAAATCAAACGTATGTGAGAAAAAAAGAGGACCACCGGGCCTGGCACGAGGATTTAAAACACTCGAGCAGTTATGGCGTATTGTACGATTTCTTATGGGGGGTTCTGTGGAAAAGGACGTTCAAATGGATGTGCGCTCCCCTCCCAACAGATGTCGCCACTCTTCCAGGAGAATACAATAGTAGAGTGCGCACACTAGCGAGACTATCAAATGCTCCGATTCTCTCCAATGGACATAAATTACGTCTCTGCGATGAGTAAAGGTCTTCGAAAAAATACGCAATTGTGAAGGTCTTGCCTTTAGGGACCTTTGGCGTAATGGACCCGCCGCCTGCTCCACGGAAGAGGCATCCACCTCTAGGCTGAAGGCGGTATCTCTGGAATCTGACGGAACCCAAAATAGGTGCTGGAGGAAGAATCAAACTGTCTTCAGTTGGGAGAATGCCTCCTCTGACATTGGTAGGCAAACATTTTGGATTAGTGTTCTTTCGGGGTGTAGCAGCCACAATGGGAGCAAACCAGCGTAGAGAAGTGTGGAATGTACTGAACCCGGCTAGTAGTTGACGGTAAATCCTAGGAAGCGTTGAATCGCCGTGAGGACCGACAAGGTCGTGGGCCACTGCTGGATCGTAGAGAGTTTAGCTGGGTTACATCCTGTGGACCTCGATCGGACGACAATGTACCCTAGGATAAGGAAGGCTGGCCTGGTGGAAACGAAACTTCCTCAGCTTTGGAATACAAGGGCCCCGATTGCCCCCGAAGGCATGCAGACATGGCATACTATTGTACCCGATGGGTCTTTGTACTGTCAGGGGAAAACTATACAGCGGAACTTATCGTCAAGTATACAATGAGGTCTAGGTCGTACAGCAAGTCCTGAAAAATTACATCTAAAATGATGTAACTATTGAAAATCCCAAAGGGCTGGGGCGAGTTATTCACATTAGCCTAAAGGGGCTTCATGAGACTACTTGACAATGACCCGTATCAAGATCCAGTGTGTTTAAAGCCGTTTTCTCACCTCGTCCCTTCTCGTAATTCTGATGAGGGTTATAGGATCCAACGTAGGTTATTTTAATGTTGGTAAATACACACCTGGGGCCTCCACAGAGGAACGGGATCCTTCAAAAATTATAGTTCACTTGATTTAACAGGCGGAGCTAGTGGGGTAGCGTTTCTTACGACCGATTTTCTGTTTAAGAACTATGTAATTCAATGTACTACGGCGAAATGAACCGGTATTTTTTGTGACGATGAAAGAAAAATCAAAGCACCGTGGGGCGAGGTGGGGACTCTTGCGTATGAAAAACTTTACAACAAATTCTAACTGATCTATAAGGCCGACTGGCCTGGGGGTCTCGGGCTCAGAAGAGGGATTCAGATCCTACCCCGAGGGGGACTGGTTTCTGGGGAGGGAGGTCTATGGGCAGTTCATTAGACGAATTGGTGCGCGGTTTGCTTACTCAGTCTGTTTCTCCGAGAATAACATCTCCAAAAATCCTGGGCTTACTGCTGGCAGACCTTGTAGTAACTTGACAACACGATGGGGAGGAGAGATGGGACCACCGGGCATGGGTGCAACCAAATAGTGATCCTGTACACTCGATCTCACATCACGCAGGACTTCGCCTGTCTTCAATCAAGCGCCAAATGATCATGTAGGGGCGTGGAACGTTATTGCAAGCCAGGGTAAGCCCAACAGGTATCTTCTAAACGAAGGAAGCGAGAAGGCAGGACATGAAAGGAGTATTTTTCTCCGTGTGTGGGGACCCCTTATACGAGAGGGGTCAAAGGCCGGGTGATGAAATGGGAATGGAGTCGTGAGATGCTCCTCACTGTTGGAAGAGATGAGGCAAACGGCTTTCTCCAGACGGGGCATTACTGGAAGGACAGCGAGACACCACGGGAGGCATTGATTAAAGGTTTTTCCGGGCGGAGCAGGGGACACTAGGAATGGCTGGCGACCCCAAAGACGATAGCGCCAGCTATAATCTGGTCGTTACTCCCATGGCAATCAAAAACTGTCGTTGGACGAGGAAGAATGTGCACCTCACGGGGATATGACCTCTCATAAAGCCAAGGCACCCTAGGTCGCAGAGCGTTTCCGAACCGCTGAGGAAGCTATGAGGGGGCACAACGCCCTAACGGAAATAATGGTTCCGGAATGGAGCAGTAGAGAGCAAAGGTTCTCCATCCGACGGAGGTCAGCTCTTCTTCGAAAGTGAGCCCGGTCCCAACTGCATGGGATTCATCTGGTGGAAATATAGTGGAGGTATGAGTAGCGGAGCTACCCGGGAGACACTCCTGGAATACATGGGAGCAGACGAGGTAGAAGGCAGAACGGTCTGTGCCGATGTCAAAAAGTCAGCTATGGCGGAAGCGCCTGCCCTTCTCTGTAAAATGCACGTGTATGGCATTGTGGGCCAGATGGATAAGTTCGCACAAAGAAGGATGGGGAGGTTTCTTGCTGGCAAAGTGAATCCTTTACTCTGCTTGTCAGGCCCTTCTTGAATGTGGTGCAGAAGAGCGGAGTCATTCCACAAAACAGCTCGGTGGGCTTAGGGTGCGGGGAATTGGAACCACATAGTCTCCTAAGGGAGGAGTCCCCATGGCGTTAGGTTAGTAGCGCCGTCTCCGCAGATGATGCTTCGCAGCCCCGGCTCCTCGAAATCACGCTGAGGAATTTCAGAGAGGAAAAAATGTAGGTGCGGTCACGAGGGTCATTCCGGTCTAAGTAGGTGTTGCCAGGACAGGGCCTTCCGGATAGATATGAGTGCCACTTCGACCCTTTCAGTAGGATGGATCGAGCCATTAAGCTCCACGTGCAGGAGACACCACTTGGTAAAAATTCCTTGCAAAAGCTTCGGAGTCCCCGATTCGCACAATTGTAAGTAGAGGATAGGCGAAGCTTGGGCCCCACGGTTTTCGGCGGGGACAGCCAGAGGGGTGTTGGAAATCACGGCGAAGTGGCAGGTTCGCTGGCTGCTTGGAAGGCCAGGAGTTGGACGCAATCATGGCGGGGGGACAAGTGACCCATATTGTGTGTCTTGTTTGTGCGATTGCTTAGAATGTTGGGTGACAATATGGTAGTTGTGTTCAGCAAGACTTTGGCGAGGTGCACATTGGCACTGGTAGTCCATGGCTGGATCTAAATGTAATGGCTGGGCTAGTGGAATCCACTGGGACCACGCAAGCAATGGTAGTTATAGAGCCACGCCAGGGAGCGGAGTCTATGTAGATCCCACCCGGTAATTCACCAGAGCTGACGCAAAGCGGCATGGACTTGCTGCGCGCGTGAGGCTACCGGTCACTATCCTGACGTGACTTGCTTGAGATGGCGGCGAGGTGCAGACGAGGGGTACGAACTCGCAAGCAAGAATCGTAGTAATTAATGTAATGGGCAAGGCAGGTCAAGGTCAGGGCTGGCGGCAATGGTTTGTGAAGTTGTGGACACGGCGGAAGGTCAGGGCAGGCGGATGACTTCGGAGTTGAGAAAGCGTAGCTAGAAGGTCTGGGTAACGGTACTGAAGGCAAGAATACAACTTAAAGAATTGCTTTTTCTAGGGCAAGAGGAATCATAGAATCAGCTCGAAGGAGTGAATTTGTGGAGCGAACTTATATAGGGGAAGCGCCGGCAATTAGCCAATTACCCGGGGCGCTGGATACTTTAAAATTTCCAAGACAACAAAGCGGCGACACGCGGCGCCCTAGGAGGGGTCACAGCTTGCCTCGGGTCCGCAGTGGGCGAAGGGCGGGACATGAACAAAGTCAGGTGAGTCTCTATGTGTGCGGGACCCACAGATCCGTCCCAGCGGCCAGCCGGCACCACATGACCCCGGCAGGCACCCGGGGCGCGACCCGGGCCCAACAGCGTGCTCATGGGCCGTGGGCGAGGAGCGGGCAACCCCCGCTACCAGTATCCTCTGTTGTTACAGAAAAACAAAAGGTGTTTCTTCAACTGAAAAGTTCTTTATCATGTTCAAGGGTTGAGCCCCATCTTAAAAACTATCTATGCAAACAAGCAGAAAACAAATTGTACTGCAGTAAGTGATTGCTGGTATATATAATTTGATATGGTACTATGGTGTTATATGATAGGGGGGGGAATAATAAACGCTTTTATGTAACCCAATATGGATCAGGATCATTCAATTGTACTATGACATGCCTTAAGTTAGGGATACATGATGATACACAATATACACAGGGCCATCTTTTCCATTGTATAGGGGCCCCAAGTGATGTATGTATGTCACAGGAATACAAGAAACATACCCTGGATCCCTTGGTTGGCTTTGCTTAACTGTTTGTGTGGTTTAAGCATGTGCAAACAGTTAAAACCTTTGTGGAGAAAGGAGCCAAAGACTCCCTGCCCTGCCAAATTGTTTTGTAGACTGCAGGCTGCAGGTGTACAGATATAAGTGGCGTGATAATATGGGTGTGCTTGAGGGGGGCTCGAGGTATAGCCAAGTATGATGTCAAGTTTTTGGGCAGGGCCCACTACAGTGCTATGCCCAGGGGCCCATAATTCTGTTAAGACATCTAATCATATACATTATGGAGGTGTGGTGATGGATTAGCATGACAGCCAAGGAACCTAACAAAGACCTTCAGGTCTGGCACAAGCTTCTGCTCATTAGATTACAGCATGGCTTAGTAGCTTACCTATCAATGATTTACTGTCAGACAATAATGCTATGTGTTTTAATACATTAGGAAATCACTGAAGAGACTGGTGTTTCAAGCCCTCAGAGTGACACAAAAGTAAAATGAAATTTAAAAAATTTTTAAACTTAAAAAAGGGGAATAGGGTTTTTTCAGCCACCCAATAATTTTTTTTTTTTTTGGAAAATTTAAAAAAGGGGAAACCGGACAATATAATATGTCACTTCTAAGAGAAAAAGACCCCACCGGGTCTCCCGGACCCTTCGGAGCCCCTGCAAGCTAGATGGTGAAAATTCCCCGGAAATTTTAAAAGTGCGGGAAAGGATAAATGTACAGATCCCGGCCCCAAAACCCAGGTTAGCCAAAGGCGGGTAGGGGGGCAGCCCCCGGGAACAGTAACAGACCTGGAACGGGCAGATTACAGCAAAAAAAGGGAAACGGTGGGCGGGACGGGCCGCCAAAACAACAGATGCATACTGGAAAAACATAG
The DNA here is from genome assembly GCA_025379985.1 of Phyllomedusa bahiana. Classification (NCBI taxonomy): domain Eukaryota; kingdom Metazoa; phylum Chordata; class Amphibia; order Anura; family Hylidae; genus Phyllomedusa; species Phyllomedusa bahiana. Next base: position 122,703 of record JAODAL010006489.1, on the reverse strand, counting down.
TAACGCAGTTTTAACACCCCAGCAATAAGCAGCCGGGTAAAGCCTATGAAATGGAAAAAGCAAAAACTGACCATAATGGGGGAAGCTGGAAGTTCCTTATATGCAAACGGGGTCACATTTTAAATTGCAGGAAAATTGAGTACTGTCTTTTTAAAGGGGGTTTTTTTAAAATTTTTCTTTAAAATTTTCCCTTCTAAATTAAAGGGGGAACAGTAAAAACCCAAGAAACTTTGAAAATTGGAGGGTTCTTTTACAAACCCTTTCTTGTATTCCCCAGTTTTCCCTTTAATTGGTTTTTTTTTTACACAAAAATACCAGTGCTGGTTGGACCCCTTTCCGGATCCCTCCCCCTTTGCATTTCACAACAAACCCATTTACATTCTGAAACACCCCCGGGGAACCGGGCAATTTTCACTTTTTTTCAGCCAGAAAAAAAAAATTTAACACGGGGAAGGGGCCTTACAAAATCAGGAAAAGCACAATTTGTGTCTACCCGCCTCTCAGAGTTAGGGGCTGTACAATTCTCTCTCCCACACCCACAGAAACAGACTGCAACGATTCCAAAAGAGAAAACTAACTTTTTGTCCCCGTCCTAACTCTCCGCATAAAACAGTATGGGGGTTTTTTCATAGAGCTGGATTCAACTGTAACACATCTCCACTGTGAGAGGAAAGAATCACTCCAGTCAAATTTGAATCACCTGTGGTATTTTAACACTCTTACAAAATAACTGCATAGGGAACAACACAGTGATATTGGCCCAGGGGGGGGGGGGGGGGGTCTCGGAGCCAGCAAAACGTAAAAGGGGGGGAGAGCCCCCCAGCGGAGGGGAAACCCCCTGCTTTCCAGAGTTGAGAATTTAAGCAGTATGACACCAACAAAGGGAAAGAGGGGATCCCCCCTTTAAACACTTTACATGCCAAGGGTGTTGTGGCCCCGAAAACAAGCGACAGGGGGCGGCTTGTAGCAGGAACGTGAACTGTAGGTTATACTGAGCAGCAGGGGACACCGCTGGAGCAAAGACAGGAGCTCGGAAAGGTGAGTATAGGGCAGAGGCATCAGAGAAAGCCGCAGCAGCAGTCGGGACATGGCCATCCCCACAGCTCTGCACAGGAGCGAAACTTAGCCAGAAAACAAAAACCCTTTAATTTCCCCCTTGGGCTACAAAAAGGGACTTGCCTTTCTATCTCATATTTACCCCTCCTCCCTACCTTTTTTCTTTTACTTCTCCCTACTTTTCCCTTCTGGTTATAAACATTACATTTGATCTGTAGAGCTCTTTATCTATTATCTCTTGTTACATGTTTCTCACTTGTGCAGTCTCCTGTGCATAGTGTTCCTCAACTTTAGTCCTCAAGCAAAAACCAACATTTATGTTTCAGATTCCTAAGAGCTTTTGCCAAAAAATGTGCAATACAAAGGGAAAACCCTGAAAACGGGGGCAAAAGGGCAGGATTTAGGGAATTTTTAAAAACTAGGGATGGGGGGGGCAAAAACAATACATAAAAATATGAAGAATTTGGGAAATTTTGATAAATCAGGGAGTGGAGTGGAGGGGGGGGGGTAGTAAAGTTAATAAGGACGGGGTTTAAAAGTTAAAACCCCAAAAAACCCTTAAATGCATTATGACCAAGCCAGGGTCTCACCAACAAAATCAAGAATTTAAAATTTAAAATTTTATTGCTGGAAAAAAAATATGGCATAGTGGGGGATAACTGAGACATGGCTGGACGACAGCTACGATTGGGTGGTCAAGTTACAGGGTTACAGTTTATTTAGGAGAGATCATAAAAACCAGAAGCGGGAGGTGTATTTCTCTCTGTAAAATCCTTTCTGAAGCCAAAACGAGAAGATATAGATCAGGAAATGAGCATGTGGAGTCATTATGGGTAGATATACATGGCAGTAATAGCAACAAAAAAATGTATTAGGGGTCTGCTATAGTCCCGCAAATATAACAGAACCCATGGAAGATGTACTCCTCAGGCTAATAGATGAGGCGGCAAATCATAATGAGGTTGTTATTATGGGCGACTTCAACTACCCAGACATAAATTGAAAAACTGAAACCTATGTCTCTGATAAACGTAACATATTTATGTCGATAACTAAAGACAATTACCTTTCCCAACTGGTGCAGGAGCCGACTAGAGGGAAGGTCCTACTGGACTTAATATTGACTTACAGATCTGACAGACTGATAAAGGTTCAGGTTGGGGACAGCTAGGAAATAGTGACCACAATATAATAAATATTCAAATATACTTCAATAGAACTTTTTATCGAGGAGCCACAAAACACTGAATTTCAGGAAGGCTAATTTTAATCTGCTTAGAGAGACCCTAAACTGTATTGACATGGAAAAGGTGTTTAATAATAAAAGAATAGATAATAAATGGGAGGTCTTTAAAATCATCTTATGCACCCACTATGAGAGGTAAATACCTTATGGAAGAGGCAGTGAAGAGGCACTAAAAAACTATAAGGAAAAAAATTAAAATGTAAAACAATGATAAAGACAGCAAAGCTGGAGACAGAAAGACAGATTTCCAAAGAGAATAAAACTAACCGCAAAATAGTTTTTTAACTATATAAATGGTAAAAAGATTAAAATGGAAAATGTTGGCCCTTTGAAAAGTAGTGAGAGAACTACTGTGGAGGGCGATGATGAGAAAGCAAATCTATTAAACAACGTTTTCTCCACTGTATTTACTAAGAAAAATGACCTTCCTATTGATGAGCAGAGGGATGAGGTAATTCCACCTTAACCCCTTAAGGACCCAGCCTGTTTTGGCCTTCCTGACCCAGCCCTATTTTTGAAATCTGAAAATGGTCCATTTATGGAGAATAACTTTTTGATGCCTTTTACCTATCCATGTGATTCAGAGATTGTTTTCTCATGACACATTGTGCTTTAAGTTAGTAAGAAATTTTTATCCATACAATCCTTGTTTGTTTGTGAAAAATATCAAAATTTCATGAAAATTTGGAAAAAATTAGCGTTTTTTGAAAGTTGCAATTTTTTCTGCGTGCAAACAGATAATTATTCACCACAAAATATTTTTATAACTAGCATCTACCATATGTCCACTATGGGTTTGGCATCATTTTTTAAATGTCTTTTTTTTTTTTTACGACTTAGAGGGCTTAGAAATTTAGTAGTAATTTCTCACAATTTCAGAAAATTTGCAATATACATTTTTTAGGGAAACAACTCCAGTTCTGACGTGGCCTTTGAGGGGCCCGCATGTTAGTTCCCCCCATAAATAATGCCATCTTAGAAACTAGACCCCTTAACCGTATTTACAACACTATTTAGGAAGTTTGAAAACCCCTTTAGATATTTCACAGAAATTTAAAGCAAGTGGAGGTGAAATTTCAAAATTTCACTTTTTTTTGCAGATTTTCAATATTTATCTATTATTCATTGCAATACGGTAATTGTGACTAGGTAAATGCAATTTAATATCAATTCCCCCAGGTCTGCCGTTTTTAGAGATATCCCATATGTGGCCCTATGCAGTATTTGGCTTAACCATAAGCCCCAAATAGGAGGACACCTACCGGACTCTGAGGTCTCCTTTTCAATACGATTTTATTTAGGCGCCATTTCGGGTTTTGGGGGACACCCTAAGGTTCCCTAAAATTAATAAACACCCCTAAATAGACCACATATTGGAAACTAAAACCCCTTAAGGAATATACCCGGGGGTGCATTGAGTATATAGACCCCACAGGTGATTCACAAATTTTTTTTAGCATAAGGCTGTGAATAGTAAAAAAAAATTTTTTTCCAATCTGCAATTTTAGCTTAAAATGTTTCATATATACAAGGAATCCTGGAAAAAAGAACTGTAAAACTTTGTTAGCCAATTTCTTCCAAGTTTGGTAATCCCTACATGTGGGTGTAAACTGCTGTGTGGGCGCATGCAGGGCGTATAAGGAAGGGAAGCTATTTGGCTTTTGGAAGGCAGATTTTGGTGGGCCATGTCGCATTTGCAAAGCCCCCAAAGTAGCAGAACAGGCGAAACATTCCAGAAGTCGCCCTTTTGGATTCAACACCCATCAGGGATCTCATCTGGGGGTTTGTACTGTGCATTTTGGATGCACAGGTGTTCCATAGTTTTTTTTTAGCATTGGGCAATGAAAATGGGGGGAAAAACGCAGTTCAGTCATTGTTTTTTTAGGTTCAATTTTACAGCATTCGCCGTGCAGTGTAAATGATGTGATTACTTTACTATGGGGGTCGGTAACATTACATGATATAGATTTTATATAGTTTTTTCTGTTTTATTATTTTTTACACAGTAGAAATACGTCGATAATAAATTGCGTTTTTTTGTTGTCCTATTCTTACATCCATAAATTTTTTATTTTTGCTGTGTGCAGAGCTGTGTATGGGCTTTTATTTTGCGGGATGAGTTGAAGTATTTATTGGTACCATCATATGGAGCATATGATACTATGTTCACTTTTTATTAAGGTTTTTCTGAGATGTTTTGAACAAAATACAGCAATCTTTGGGAGTGTTTTTTTTTTATTTTTTTTATAGCGGTCACTGTTACGGTAATATGACATGGTAGCTTTACTCAGCGGTTCAATACAAACACCGTTACCCAATTTGAATATTTTTTTTATGTTTTACTGCTTTATACAATAAAAACACTTTATTTTAAACAGGAAAATTTCGTTTTTGCATCACCATAGTTTGAGAGCCATAACTTTTAAAATTTTTCTGTGTTGGACTGTGTAGGGACTTGTTTTTTGCGAGAGGAGTTGATGTTTTTATTAGTATCATTTTTGGGGGACAAGGGTTTTTGATTGGGTTTTAAATCCATTTTTTTGGGGGCCAGGGTGAAGAAAAAACTGCAATCCTAGTATGTTTTTTATTTTTATTTTTAACCAAGGCTCACCGTGCAGTATCCGTGATAAGTTAGCTTTACTCTTTGGGTCGCTACGATTATGGTGATACCCTATTTATATAGTTTTTTTTTATGTTGAAGCACTTTAAAAAAAAAAGAAAAGTGTTTTTAGTGTGTAAAACAATTTTTTATGCATCGCTATCTTCTGAGAGCTTATACATTTTTTATTTTTTTCTGTAACAGCTGTATAGGACTTTTTTTTGCGGGATGAATGACATTTTAATTGGTACAACTTGGAGTTTATAGGAGTTTTTTGATCGCTTTTTATTCCATTTTATGTGCTTGCGGGATGAACAATATCTTAATTCTGTGATTGTTTTTTTGTTTTTTTTTTACGGCGTTCACCCCTACGGGTTAATTAAAAATGACAGATTTATAGGGCAGGTCATTACGCACGCGGGGAATACCAATATGGGTACTTTAATTTATTTTTGATCTTTTTTGGGTCGATTGGTGTTTGTTTAGTGGGAAAGGTCGGTGTTCGTATTTTTATTTTTTTTTTCGTGTTTGTGTTTTTACTTGTTTTTCACTTTTTTTTTACTTTTTTTCACTTTTTCACATTTTTATTTTACTTTTCCCCATAGGGGATTTGAATGAGAGATCTTTAGATCTCTCATTCAATAGGAATCAGTGCATAGCTTGTTGCTATGACTGGTCCCTATGACAACTGTCAGTCACGATGCCGGGTCATACCCACAGGGCACGGCCGGGCGTCGTGACATCACAGACAACTCGGAAGGCATTTTCTGCCTTCCGTGGTGTCTGTCAGAGGGCAGGAGCTGCACGGATCGCCCGATCCGTGCGCTGCTGCCGCCGCCAGGGACACAGGAGGAGCGATCTCCTCCTGGTCTCTCTTAGTTATTGCGACCGGATTGTCGCGAAAATTTTAGGGGGTTATCCGCCCCCCCCCCCGGGGGCATGTCCAAAACGGCCCGGGGATCGCGCGAACTCTGCTTTAGAGTTCGCGCGATCCTCAGGACGTATCCATACGTTCAGGTGCGTTAACCCCCAAACGACCTGGACGTATGGGTACGCCCAAGGTCGTTAAGGGGTTAAATGTTTCCTGTCTAACCGAGGAAGACGGACAAATCACCAGGTCCCAATGGTATACACCCCTGTGTCCTAAGGGAAATAATTAATGTGATAGAAAGGACCCTATTGTTAATGTTTATGGATTGTATAATAACGAGGTATGTCCCAAAGGATTGCCACATAGCAAATGTGGTGCCAGTATTCAAAAAGGGGTCAAAAAGTGATCCTGGAAACCAAAGGCCAGTAAGATTAACCTCTGTTGTAGGTGAAATGTTTAAAGGTTTTCTAAGAGATGCTATCCTGGAGTATCTCATTGAAAACAAATGTATAACTCCATATCAACATGGGTTTGTGAAAGATCAGTCCTGTCAAATTAAAAAGCTTTTATGAGGAGGTCAGTTCTAGACTGGGCCAGGGTGAGGCATTGGATGTTGTACAGTCTGATGGTAAGGATGGCTTCCCTGACAGCTGCCAGGTGCGAGCTCAGAGCAGTCCCCAGCAGTGGCAGCTGACCTGACAGGTCAGAAGTGCCAATGTAAGGCAACAACAGGCAGGGCCGTTCCTAGGCTAAATTTCACTCAGGGCGAGGTGAAGAAATTTCGCCCTCCCCACCCCGTAACATATGGCGCTACAGTGCATCACCATAAACCAAAGCCAAAATATACAAAAAGCTTTACCACAATCTGCTACGTATAAAACTACTAAATAATAGTCCTACAGTTACCAAATAACACTGCTACACCAACCAGAATCCCAAGACCACATATCCCTAACACACAGTGACCGAAAAATACCACCACACCATTGACCACATATAAACCAAGCCCCACAGTGACAAAATAATCAAATGACCAAATTACTGAGTATAAACCATTATATTTACAACAAATATTTCCGGCTTACAGTGACATACAGTGTTGGATACCATGTAACGGGCTCTGCAGATAAATAAGCGATTACAGTAAACTTAAAATCTAGTGACTCAAGGAGACTTTCTCTGAAGAGTTGTTCTCTTTCTCTTCTTCTTCTCCATCTGTCCAGACGCCATGATGAAACTACTCCCGACTTTCACTGTAGAATTTACAAACAACATCTTAAGACTCCTCAATTTATCAGCACTTCTCTACCAATTACTATCTCTATAAAAACTACCGTCTATAGCACCTCATATGGTAGCCATGTAATTTTGCCCGTGTAGCCACGTAGTAGCCCCCTGTAGCCAGTTGATGCCCCCTTAGCCAGTTGATGCCCCCTGTAGCCAGTGATGCCCCCTGTAGCCAGTGATGCCCCTTTAGCCAGTAGATGTCCCTGTAGCCAGTGATGCCCCCTTGTAGCCAGTGATGATGCCCCCCTGTAGCCAGTGATGCCCCCCTTATAGTCAGTGATGTCCCCTTGTAGCCAGTGATGCCCCCTGTAGCCAGTAAATGCCGCCTATAGCCGGTCGATGCCCCCCTGTAGCCGGTGATCCCCCCTTTAGCCAGTGATGCCCCTGTAGCCAGTAGATGTCCCCTGTAACCAGTAGATCCCCCCTGTGCCAGTAGATGCCCCCTGTAGCCAGTGATGCCCCCCCTGTAGCCTGTGTTGCCCCCATTGTAGCCTGTTGATGCCCCTGTAGCCAGTGATGCCCCCCTGTAGCCAGTGATGCCCCCATTGTAGCCAGTAGATGCCCCCTTGTAGCCAGTAGATACCCCTGTACCCATTTGATCCCCTCTGTAGCCAGTGATTCACCCATTGTAGCCAGTGATACACCCATTGTAGCCAGTGATGCCCCCTGTAGCCAGTGATGCCCCCTATTGTAGCTAGTAGATGTCCCTGTAGCCAGTGATGCCCCCGGTAGCCAGTGTTGCCCCCTTGTAGCCATTAGATCCCCCCACCCCCCCTGTAGCCAGTGATGCCCCCCATTGTATGCCGGGGTGATGCCCCCCTGTAGCCAGTGTGCCCCCCCTTGGTTTTAGCCAGTTATCCCCCCTTTGTAGCCAGTGATGCCCCCCTGTAGCCAGGGTTGCCCCCCTTGTAGCCAGTGATGCCCCGCGTAGCCAGTGATGCCCCCTGTAGCCAGTAAATGCCCCCTGTAGCCAGTAGATTCCCCCCTGTAGCCGGTGATGCCCCCCTTGTAGCCAGTGATGCCCCCTGTAGCCAGTAGATGTCCCCCTGTAGCCAGTAGATGCCCCTGTACCCAGAAAGATGCCCCCCTGTAGACAGTGATGCCCCCCTTTGTAGCCAGTCATGCCCCCTGTAGCCAGTGTTGCCCCCTGTAGCCAGTGATGCCCCCCATTGTAGCCAGTAGATGCCCCCCTTGTAGCCAGTAGATACCCCCTGTAGCCAGTGATGCCCTCTGTAGCCAGTGATGCCCCCATTGTAGCCAGTGATACACCCATTGTAGCCAGTGATGCCCCCTGTAGCCAGTGATGCCCCCCATTGTAGCTAGTAGATGTCCCCCTTGTAGCCAGTGATGCCCCCTGTAGCCAGTGATGCCCCCCTTGTAGCCATTAGATGCCCCCCTGTAGCCAGTAGATGCCCCCCTGTAGCCGTGATGCCCCCTTGTAGCCAGTGTTTGCCCCCCTTTGCCAGTGATGCCCCCTTGTAGCCAGTGATGCCCCCCTTGTAGCCAGTAGATGCCCCCTGTAGCCAGTGGTGCCCCCCTTGTAGCCAGTGATGCCCCCGTAGCCAGTGATGCCCCCCTTTGTAGTCAGTGATGCCCCCTTGTAGCCAGTGATGCCCCTGTAGCCAGTAGATGCCCCCCTGTAGCCAGTAGATGCCCCCTTAGCCAGTAGATTCCCCCTTGTAGCCAGTGATGCCCCTGTAAGCAGTAGATGTCCCCCTGTAGCCAGAAAGATCCCCTGTAGCCAGTGATGCCCTGTAGACAGTGATGCCCCTGTACCAGTATCCCCCCCATTGTAGCCATTTAGATGCCCCCTTGTAGCCAGTAGATCCCCCCCTTTGGGTAGCCGTAGATAACCCCCTGTACCCAAAGTGATGCCCCCTGTAGCCAGTGATTCCCCCCTTGTAGCCAGTGATGCCCCCATTGAAACCAGTAATGCCCCCTGTAGCCAGTGATGCCCCCCTATTGCAGCCAGTAGATGTCCCCCTTGTAGCCAGTAGATACCCCCCTGTAGCCAGTGATGCCCACTGTAGCCAGTGATGTCCCCATTGTAGCCAGTGATACCCCCATTGTAGCCAGTGATGCCCCCTGTGGGCCAGTGATGCCCCCTGTAGCCAGTGATGCCCCCCATTGTAGCCAGTAGATGCCCACTTGTAGCCAGTGATGCCCCCTGTAGCCAGTGATGCCCCCCTTGTAGCCAGTAGATGCCCCCTGTAGCCAGAAGATGCCCCTGTAGCCGTGATGCCCCCTTGTACCCAAAGTGATGGCCCCCTGTAGCCAGTAAATGCCCCCCTTGTAGCCAGTGGTGCCCCTCTTGTAGCCAGTGATGCCCCCCCGTAGCCAGTGATGTCCCCCCTTGTAGCCAGTGATGCCCCCTTGTAGCCAGTAATGCCCATGTAGCCAGTAGATGCCCCTGTAGCCAGTGAGGGCCCCCTTTGTAGCCAGTAGATGCCCCCCTGTAGCCAGTAGATGCCCCCCTGTAGCCAGTGATCCCCCCCTTAGCCAGTAGATGCCCCCCGTAGCCAGTGATGCACCCCCTTGTAGCCAGTGATGCCCTCTGTAGCCAGTGATGCCCCCATTGTAGCCAGTAGATGCCACCCTGTAGCCAGTAGATGCCCCTTGTAGCCAGGGATGCCCCCTTGTAGCCAGTAGATGCCCCCCTGTAGCCAGTAGATGCCCCTGTAGCCAGTGATGCCCCCTTGTAGCCAGTGATGCCCCCATTGTAGCCAGTGATGCCCCTCTTGTAGCCAGTGATGCCCCCCTTAACCAGTGTTGACCCCCTTGTAGCCAGTTTTTGCCCCCTTGTAGCCAGTAGATGCCCCCTGTAGCCAGTAGATGCCCCCTGTAGCCAGTGATGCCCCCGTGTAGCCAGCGATGCCCCCAGTGTAGCAAGTGATGCCCCACTTGTAGCCAGGGATGTCCCCAGAAGCCAGTGTTGCTCCACTTGTAGCCAGTGATGCTCCCCTGTAGCCAGTGATGCCCCCTGTAGCCAGTGACGCCCCCTGTAGCCAGTAGATGGCCCCCCTGTAGCCAGTGATGCCCCCTGTAGCCAGTGATGCCCCCTTGTAGCCAGTGTTGCCCCCCCTGTAGAAAAATCTTCCCACCTGGTGCCAGTGGGGATCCCCTGGCCAGATGCCTTGACCCCAAGGGGATGCCCCCTTAGCCGGGGTTGAAGCCCCCCTGCAACGCTGATACAGGGGAGGAGTCAGGACAGGAACGATCCGTCCCGCCTCCTCCCCTGTACTTTCAGCTGCTGGCTCTGCGCATAACAGCCGCGCAGAGTCAGGGGCGGTCCTCCGGGCGGGCAGGGCGGGCAGCCGCGGGCCCCCCCTCGGGTGAGCGGAGCCTCGGCGCCCCGGGCGGTCGCCCGCCCTGCCCGCCCCTAGGAACGGCCCTGCCAACAGGAATAGGTGAAATTATACAACAGACTAGGTGTAGAGACGTACAGGTAGAGAACCAAACAGATAGGACATAGTTGCCAACTTTTGAAATTGAAAAAGCAGGAGATTGTAGTTGGCGGTGCGCTTAGCGCGAAGCGGCAAAAGTTTGCATGGCCACGGCCATCTTGTTGGTGTGCCACGCCCCTTAAAAGCCACACCCACTCCACCTAACTGCATAACGGCTTTGGAAGAAAGCCAGGTAGATGCCCTTGTAGCCAGGTAGTAGCCCCCCAAAAACCCGGTAGTGCCCTTACAGGCAGGTAGATGCCCCCTTGTAGCCAAGTAGATGCCCCTCTTTAGCCAAGTAGATGGCCCCCTCTGTAGCCAAGTAGATGCCCAAGTAGTTTCAGGTAGAAACCAAATTTGTAGCCAGGTAGTGCCCCCCTTTGTTAGCCGGGAGATGCCCTTTGTTAGCCAGGTAGATGCCCCTTTGTTAGCCAGGTAGTGCCCCATTGTTAGCCAGGTAGTGCCCCCATTGTTAGGCCAGAGGGAGTGCCCCCTCTGTTGCCACGTAGATGCCCCCATTGTTAGCCAGGTAGTGCCCCCGCTGTTGCCAGGTAGTGCCCCATAATTAGCCAGGTAGATGCCCCTTTTTTAGTCAGGTAGATGCCCCCCCTGTTTCAGGTAGATGCCCCCTCTGTTTCCCAAATAGATGCCCCTATGTAGCCAGGTAGAGCCAAATTTGTAGCCAGGTAGATGCCCCCCTTTGTTAGCCAAAGGGAGATGCCCCCCTTTGTTAGCAGGTAGTGCCCCCTTTGTTAACCCGGTAGTGTCCCCCCTTTTTTTGCACAGGTAGATGCCCCTTTGTTAGCCAGGTAGATGCCCCCTTTGTTAGCCAGGTAGATGCCCCCCATTGTTAGCCAGGTAGTGCCCCCATTGTTAGCCAGGTAGTGCCCCCATTGTTAGCCAGGTAGTTGCCCCCATTTTTAGCCAGGTAGTGCCCCCATTGTTAGCCAGGTAGTGCCCCCTCTGTTGCCAGGTAGTGCCCCCATTGTTGCAGGTAGATGCCCCTCTGTTGCCATGTTGATGCCCCCCCTGTTGCCAGGTAGTGCCCCCAATGTTGCCAGGTAGTGCCCCCTTTGTTGTAGGTAGTTTCCCCATTGTAGCCAGGTAGAGACCCCTTTTAGCTAATAAAAATTAAATAATAAAAGTCACTCACCTGACCAGGCTCCTGCAGCACCGGACACCTCCAATATCCTCAGCGACGCAGGGGAGTGAGTGCAGCCGCCCGTCACTTCCCCTGCGCCGCTGACCTGTATGTATGGCACACAACGGCGCCGGACATACAGGGGGAAGAGGGAGGAGGGGAACGATCCCACCTGCCTCCTCCCTGCACAGCTAGACTCTGGGCGGGTGAAGCGGGTGCAGCGGCCGCTTCACCCGCCTGTGGGAACGGACTGGCGGCGCCAGAGTAGCGCACCAGCGCTACTCTGTCGCCGCGGCCATTTAAAGAGCCGGGATGGCGGGGGGGAACCCAAATAGCGGGACCCCCCCCCCCCCGCCAAAAATGGGAGAGTTGGCAAGTATGAGATAGGAGACAAAATTAAACACACAAAAAGGCCAAACAGATACTAAGGGTGAAGGCTAGATGTAGACCAAGGTGCAAAACATAAACAGACAGGACACAGCACCAAGAACATAACAGGAAACAAAATAGAGACACAAGCTAGGGCACTGGGTAGGAACTAATGCACAAACTGACAAGGCAACCAGCAGAAACATGGCAAGAACTCTTACATAAGAACATGACTAGGAAACTCACAGACAAAGACTCAGACAGATACATGGCAGTAGCCCAACAAACAAGATGCAGGATCCCACAAGGGCAGCATGGAAAAGGATTATTTACTGTAAGAGCAATGAGACTGTGGAACTCTCTGCCAGAGGAACTTGTCATGGTAAAGTCACTAACTTAGTTCAAAAAGGGTTTGGATGCATTTCTTGAGTTCAATAATATAATAAGTTATAATGACTAGGATTCTGGAGAGGGGTTGTTGGTCCAGGGATTTATTCTGATTGCCACATTGAAGTCGGGAAAGAATTTTTTGCCCAAAATGAGGACAATTGGTTTCTATCTCATGGGGGTGTTTGCCTTCCTCTGGATTAACACTGTAGCACAATAGGCTGAACTGGGTGGACGTCTGTCTTTTTTCAGCCTTACAAACTATGTAACTATGTAACATGACCTGTTGATTAGTCTTGAGCACTGGAATTAAAGAATACTGTACTAAGTAGTCACTCCACTCATGAATAGTAGGTTTGTGACCAAGTATTCATCAGTATTCTTCACCTATGAAACTCATCTTGTGTTGCACTGGAGCTGGTTTGCTCTTAAAGGGGTTGTCTCACTACAAGGATTGTTTTTAATGTTAAAGATCTTGCTGCTCCGCCCAAGGTCACTGGCCTGCACAGGTGTCCACTCTCTAGCGGGCATGCATGTCCACTCCCGTGTATTTAAATGGTCAGTGCTACACTGATTACCAATCAACAGGTGCTGGTCCCTCTATTAGTTCACTTCCCCTTCTGCACCTCACCACTGTGTTGGTGTGTTTTCCCTTGAACCTTAGCATTATTCTGATTGTGATTTCTGAATTTGTCCTGTGCTAAGTTCCAGGCTATTCTCTACCTGCCGCCAGCTCTGACCTTACCGAGAGTTACCTGACCACGGTAAGTTTGCTGCCTGCCCTGATCTTATCGCCTGTCCACTGACCACATTTCAAGTCTGCTCCTCCTGTACCATGCTTGCACTATCCCTGTCACCTAGAGCAGTCACATCAGGGGTAACGACCTGGGAGTCACCCGCAGCAAAGTCTAACCCACTTTGTGGCAGGCTTTGTTGAATACCAGGGGGCTCCTTAGACCCCGCTCTCTGATCCACCTCTCGCTGTGACTAGTGTTGATTGAGCCATTCAAGAAAATGTAAGTTCGAGTCGAACATCACGATTTTCTTGAACTCGAACTGAACCGAACATTTTACTGCTCATTCCAGTAATTGTTTTAGTTCGACATTGCATTCAGCACATAATTTTAATAGTTTTCAGTGCTTTTCTGCACTTTTGCCAGCCGTTCAATCAGTGCAGTACACCTCAATCGCTGAGGTGTAGGGCTCTCATTGACTGCTAAAATCACTTGACCATGTATTTCACTGTATTGCGGTCTGATTGCTATTTTCAGGTCACTCTCTGTACTATATTTTAAATAGTGGTTGGTTGGTGAAAATTATTCTGAGTGGAGAAAATTTCATTTTGGCAGTTTTGGGGGTTCAGTAATTATATAACACACTGTCTCCAAATCTCCTATACAAAGAAATATATTTTAAACAGTGGTTGGTTGATGAAAATTGTTCTTAGTTGAGAAAAGTTCATTATGGCAGTTTTGGGGGTTCAGTAATTGTGTAACACACCGTCTCCAATTCTCCTGTACAAAGAAAAGCCCAAACTACCAATACGAGTGCATTCTTCCCCTTCATGAGCAGTAGTGTTACTATTTTGTCTATTCTTAAATATTTTAAATAAGTTCAACTTTCTAAGAGATTTCCCCAAATATACTGAAACTGACAAAAGTCAAACTTATTGGGAAGACAAAAATTCAGGCCGTTAGATAACAATGAGAAAGCAGCCAATCCCAATTGTACATGTGATAGATTAATTATGTTGGATACACTCACCCCCTGTTGTTCTGTGGAATCAAGAGGAGCACCCGTCTCTACTTCCACAAAGAGACCTGTTTCCTCTTCAACCCACCTCCACTTGGAGGGTACGTTTTTCTTCTTATGACCACCTGGGTGGATTCTCCACTGAAAGGGCCAGCTGATGTAGAGCCACTCGTTTCTCCCATCACATAAATAGATCTCTATCCCTTACGTTATTATCCGCAGCACTTGAGTCTGAACCGGAGTCCGTTCTCCAGTACTCCATCTGTTTCTTAGAACGTGGCTTCCTTTTATTAGGTCTAAACGGTCTCCTATTTTTCTGTTGAAAATTTTATTACGATCAAAATCCAACTTATCGCTAATGAATTTGTCCCTCTTACACTCTTTCTGAACTAGGATCAAACAATTCAAATTTATGTTGAAAAAGTCTCCACTAGGCATCAGTTAATATGGTCTGTAATTCCGTTTTTGAAACACTAAAATCCTTTTGAACACAATCATATTCCACTCTTGATCTTTCCAATACAATTTTAGTCAAATTCAGTGAGTGTTCAACATGTGCCTCTTTCCACTTCGATTGAAAATCAACATCATCTCGAAATTGTGTAATATCCTTATACATTCGTAATTCCCTTGGAGATCTCTTGCAGTCAAGTTATCACTGTAGGGTACTATCGGTCCAAAACAAATGTATCTCTTTTTCAGCTAGAGAAAATACATGATGCTCTAACAAGCTAGTACTCAAAACTTTAATCTCCTCCTAATTGTTAAACCAAGAAAAAAAGCCATTAACGTCTTCTCGTCCTGCTGCTAAGGATTTAAGGGAGGTCCCAGTCACAATGTTCTCTTCAATCAGTATTGCAGTTTCCATAGTCCACATCACATGGGCGCAGATCCTAAATAGCAGTAGCAACAAATGCAATGATGATGCAAAGGGATGATCGGCACCAGTGGTTCTATGTAATGCGAACAGTTTACATAAACTTATATCCACATCGGGACAATCCTCTCTCCTCAGATGCTACCGATGGTGCTCAGCCACAATAGAGCAAGTCCATAAATATCCAATGTAGAAAGAGTAAATAGCAGCACTCACCAATCCATGATTAGCATATCTTTATTCCAAATATAGCATTAAAAGCAGGAGGAGACAGATGGAGAAACACTGCCTACAATCGTTTCGTGTGTAAACACTCTTCCACCAGGCATGTCGGGAGACCACACAACAGCGTCTTAAATCCCCTCCGTACCTGCAAATCATTCAAGAACAGCAAAAAACTATCTCAATGTAACCAACACATATTAACAAATTATAACATAATATCAAATACAAAGCAGCACTCTTTTACATACAACATTATAATAAACAAATAGTTCCAAAAAAGAGGACAAATCATTGCTATCAAATTAAGAGGATCAGAGAATATTTATATTCTATTAAAACAAAAAAAGGTGTCCTGAGATTTTTAACTAATATGCAGGAGGTACTTGGAGATGATGTGTCTGGTATCTCCTTTGCACGTATTCAAAGAGTCTTCTCACCAAGAAATGGAGTCGATCGACATACTAGACTTCTGCAGTGTGAGGCTCAATGGATTTTGCGAACTGAAGCTTTGGGTGTGATGGGGTTAAATGATAGGATCAATTTGTCCTCCTTTTTGTAGCTATTTCTTTATGATATTGTATGTAATAGAGTACTGCTTTGTATTTGATACGATGTTGTCATTTGTTACTATGTGTTGTCTACATTGAGATTGTTTGTTGCTGTTCTTGTATGATTTACAT
Organism: Phyllomedusa bahiana; assembly: GCA_025379985.1. Lineage (NCBI taxonomy): Eukaryota > Metazoa > Chordata > Amphibia > Anura > Hylidae > Phyllomedusa > Phyllomedusa bahiana. The sequence continues at coordinate 106,770 of JAODAL010006489.1, read as the reverse complement.
GCATGGAGGGAATTTAAGACACTGTTGCGTAATCTCCCGACATGCCTTGAGGGAGCGCGTTTACACGCGAAACAACCGTAGGCAGTGTTTCTCCATCTGTCTCTGCCTGTTTTGAAATGCTATATTTGGAATTAAGATACACTAATCGTGGATCAGTGTGTGCCGCTATTTACATTGGATATTTACGGACTTGTTCTATTTGGGCTAAGCACCCTTGGTAGCGTCTGAGGAGAGAGGATTGTCCGGATGTGGATATAAATTTATGTAATCTGTTCGCATTACATAGAACCACTGGTGCCAATCATCCCTTTGCTTGATAGGTGATGGTTCTAGGTCGAGGGTGGGAGCAAGATGTCAGTTCAGCTCATAGAGTAGAGTGCATGAGGCTAGCAAAGACTCTGGTGACGGTCAGGATGAGGGAGTGGAGAAGGATGAGGAGGCAGGGGTGGACACCACCAATACTGATTACCCTTCAGTGGTAAGGAGGAGGAAATAGTGGAGAAAGATCCTGATAGTGCCCCTCGACCCTGAGGCTTGGGAAATCCTGGCAGCATCTCACACATGAGTGCTTTGATGCTACATTAACTGCAACATGATCTATGTATCAAGGCAATAAAAATGAATAGCGATTCGGGGTGGCCCCCCCTTGTCTCCCTTACAAAAAAAAGGAGAAATTTCCTTCCCTCAAAAAAATGCAGTGGAAATCAGGAATTGGACATACTCTTGACCAATTTGAGACATCTTTTGTGTCTTCACTTCTAATTTTACGGGAACAATGTCACAACCGGCACTGAATCAACTCATCCCTAAATTTTTGAATTTTCCATAGCAGTTTTTTCCCAAAATATGGGGAGTAGAGGGTGTCATATTTTTGTTGGACACCAAAAAAAGGCGGGCGCCCCCCCAATGAATAGTGGGCAAATAGGCTTAAGCCCATCGCACCCACATATCTGACAAATGGCACCCTTTTGTATCGCCTTAAAAAAAAATGCAATTTAATCCAAAAACCACCCCCCATTATACTAAAGGCGTTTAGGGGTTGTCTTATCAGAATTTTTGCATTTTTGAAAATCCCCCCATGTTTTTTCTGTGGCTTTTCTGCATATGGGGGGAACAGTATAAATTTCAAGTGCGTTTTTTTTTTAAACACTTATTGTCCCCCCATAGGAGGGTGTGTAAAGCTGCTGCTTAAAATTACCTGCCCTGCTTAATTTCCCCAAGTGACAGGGGCGAGTTGCCCCCTACGGGGTTTTCATTTTTGGGGTCCACCCATTGACGAAAAGTATGGCCTTTTGTGTTTTTTACAAGACATAGCTACCTGTCTTCTGGTCACTGCGCCTACTGCCACACCTGTGGAGAACCCTTCTCCTGTGATTAACCCGGTCACTTGCACCTGCCCTTGCCGCCATTACAAACAGAACTCAAACCAGTGTACCACACACCTAGAGATGATGATGCATCAGTTTTCTTCTGACTGTGCCAAGGAAAACCTTTTGGGGTTTTTACCTTCGTCTGGGAAACCAGGCCTTGGCCACTACCCTCTGAGAAAGAGGGGATCTGATAATGGAAACACCAACACCAAGGTGAATCTGTGGTGGGGCAGTATCCAAGATTCTGCCACTCCCTCGAGCAACTGGAATAAATATGTTTCAAGCAATTTTAAAAGTCCACTTGAAGAATTAAGGATGTACTGGCTGGACAGGAACTCCCAATCTCTGGATGACATTTTTTCCCCTTGCTACCAAAATTTAACACCCTTTCAAAAACCTAAAAACCCTTGACTGGGCTCTCCATAAGGAAGATTTTCCCTTCCTCACCCACTCATTGCCCCCCAGTCAACCCAAATACGCCTCTCTAAAACTGAGAGGGCAAAACCCTGAAACGGCGTAGTAGATGAGCAATATTGGCTTACAATTATTCCTTTTTGCTTTCAAAGATTCAGTGAATCAGAAGAAATTGGGATTTGTTACAACCATAAGGGGCATGGTTTTCCACCCCATTCCCATAATCCTTGTGATATGCAGAGCTTAGTATGGGCTAAAAGGCAAAAAAACCTACACCCTTAACTGGGCTCTCCATAAGGAGAGATTTCCCCTTCTCTCAGCACTCATTGCCTCCCCCAAACAAGCCAAAATCGCTCTGCTCTAACTGATGGGGGGAAAAAACCCCGAAAGGCGTATGAGATGAAAATATTGGCTTGACAATTATTCCTTTTTTGCTTCTCAAGTTTCAGTGAATCAGAAGAAAAATTGGGGATTTTTAAAACCTATAGGGGGGCGCAGTGAGCTTTCCAGCTCCTTTCCATAATCCCCTTGGAAAGCTTTCTTAGTAGTGGGCTAAAGGCAATCAAAACACACACCCCAAAAAAAATGGTGCTCTCCATAAGGAGAGATGTTCCCCTCTCTCACCACTCATTGCCCCCCACCAGTCAAGCCAATACGTTTTGCTCACACTGATGGGGCAAAACCCCAAAACGGGTATGAGATGAGCAATATTGGTTGACAATTACCTTTTGCTTTCAAAGTTTCAGTAAACCCAGAAAGTAAATTGAGGATTTGTTACAACCAAAAAGGCGCAGTGAGCTTTCCGCTCCATTCCCATAATGCCTTGTGATTGCGATGCTTAGAAAGGGGCTTAAAGGCAATCAAAACACTACACCCTTAACTGGTGCTCTCCAAAAGGAAAGGATTTTCCCCTTCTCTCATCCTTTTTGAGACAGAAAACTCTTCAACACCGAGAACCCCTTCCCGGGCCACCCGTTTCCTCGACTTGCACCATTTTTTGGGAAGTCTGCTCTCCCCCCTACGACTTCCCCTCGTTATGAACCCATGCAAGTGGAAAGAGCACATGTGAACAAACTCACAGATGTCTCCAGAATATCCTGTTATTGTCCCCACATTCCTTCCTAAAGGATTCGGTTCGGTGGAAACTTCACACCTACCCCTTGTGGGGAGCAGTCCAGGGAAGATCATCCTTTCCTCATTTGACCATGCCCACGTTCTGCTCCCCTCTGAACCAAGTTTTCAGGTTTTTTTTTTTTCCCCCCCCTTTTATTGTTTATGGTTCTGCTGGAAACTTCATTAAGTTTTCCCTGATCACCAGATCTTGTCTCTCCACAAAGATAAGATTTCATTCCTCATGATGCCATTTTCTACTGGGCCTCCAGTGGCTGCAGCTCCACAATTTCATACTGGACTGGCAAACATGCAAAGTCACTCACTGGGGACAACACTGCCAGTGTCGGTGTCTCATGCCACTTCGCCTGATGCAACACTCCTCTCCATCAACGGCCTCAAATCTGCTTCCAGGTCTCCCAACTCCATATCAGGAGTTTGATGATGTCTTTAAATGAAAGCAAGCAGAGACTCTTCCACCTCATTAGTCCTATGACTGCCCAATAGATCTCATGCTAGGCACAATGCTTCCACGAAGAATTTTGATTCTGTGCCCGAAACCCAAGCCATGTCCTTCTATGTCAAGGAAAACTTGAAAAAGTGCTTAATCCATAAGTCATCTTCCTCTGCCAGTACCTGTTTTTGTTTCATAGAAAAGAAGGATGGATCTCCTTGCCCCTGCACCAACTTTTGGGGCTTACATAAGATCACCATTACCCTTTATTTCTGAGTTTTTTGATCATCTAAGTGGAGCCAGAATCTTAACTAAACTTGACTTGCAGGGAGCATATAACCTGATCCTTATTTATGAAGGAGATGAATGGAAGAACGCCTTCAATACCAGTAACGGGCATTTCAAGTATCTGGTTATGCCCTTTGGCTTCTGCAATGCTCCATCCATTTTCCAGGACTTTGTCTGAGACCTCCTATATGTTTGATTTGTAGCATAACTTGACAATATATTAACCTTTTCTCCAGATCTAAAGTCTTATCATGACCATGTTCACCAACCACCTCTAAGCGAACGAATAAAGTTTTTTTTTGAACAGGCACCCCCTTTTATTCTGGGGTTTAAATCATCTCAGAAGAGGTCTGCAAATGCACTGCAAATTTTCCCCAAGGCTGGCCTATTGGCTCAGGTGATCAGTGCTTTTTGGCTTTGCAAAATTTAAATTTTTTCACAAATATTTCCACTTCTCTACTCTATAGCCCATAAGGCTCGACAAAATCCCACCCCTAAATGCAGTGGAAGAAGCCTTTGCCTGTCTCAAATCCACGTCTGCTACCGTATCGATTCTAACTCGCCCAGATCCCAAAAACCCTTATATTTAGAGGTCAATGCCTCTTCTGTGGGAACGAGAACTATTCTCACACAGAAAACTCCTAAAGGAAAAAGTATTACTTGCATTTTTTCTGAAAACCTTCTGCCCTGCAGAAAAAAATTATGCCATGGGGTTGGGGAATTTTGCCATTAAAATTTTCCAGAAGAAATTTTGTCTCGTCTGAAAGGGGCTCTTCATCCATGAATATTTTACGACCCTAAGAATTCCCATACCTTTGACTTTTGCAAAGGTTAAATCCCAGGCAAGCTGGATGGTCACTATTCTTGTCTTGATTTAATTTTCTATTACCCTTTAGGCCTGCAGAGAAAAATGTGTAGAAGGATGCTCTTCCCCATTTCTTGGAATTCTTAAAAGGGTCTTTTATCCAATTAGCCAAGGCGCCCGGGGGAAAATGAAAAATTTTATGATTTAAACTCCAAAATTTCAACTTATTAAGATTCAAAAAATTTTGTTCTCTCTTGTTTCACTTGTGCCCATAACAAATCTGCTTGTCTCAAGCCCTCCAGACTGTTGAATCCCTTACCTGAACCTGAGAAACCTTGGACTTTTATTGCTATGGATTTTATCACAGATTTACCCCTCTCCTCCAATCCTACAGTTATTTGGGTGGCCACTAATCATTTTTCCAAGATGTCTTATTTCAGGTTTTCCAGGGGCCTGCCGCTCCCCCCACCAAACTCTTGTGGATTTTAAAACTCCATCCCCCGGTCCCTATTTGGTCACTTCCCTTTTGAATTTTTCACTGTGTTAGTGTTTTTTCCCGACTTTACCTAGCGTTATTCTGATTCCTGTATTTGACACGTGCTACGTTCTTGACTTATCCCATCTGCGCCGCCCCCCAAAACCTTACCAAAGGGACCTGACACATTCCCCCCTTTTTGACCTTTCGCCTTAATGACCACGTTTTAAATTACTCCTCATGTACCACATGTTCACCGCGAGCAGCCACATCAGGGTTAGGGACCCGGGAGTCCCCCTCAGCAATGTCAGACCAGCCATGCGGCAGGCTTTGGTGAATACTGGGGGCTCTTTAGGCTCCCTGACGTGGTTTCTGTCCACTCTCGGGGGGACCCCAAGGATTTACTATTTAGTCCTTAAATTTGTGCCCGTCTTTGTGGGAAAATTTTAAAAAATTTTTATTTCTATAATTTTAAGTTACCTGTTTCTCCTACAATTTTGAAGTACCTTTCATTAAGGTTTTTTTTCTAACTTGCTGTCTTGCTGTCTCCAGACCTTCATTTTTTACTCTTAGGGCCACATGTATGAAAACTGTCTGGGTCTAAAACACTGTTTGTTGAACAAAGCAACCAATCGGAGAACTTTTTCATTTCATATAGTGCTCTGGACAAAATGAAAGGGGCACTCTGATTGATTGCTATGGGCAACAAAGAGAGTTTTAAAACCCCTAGAGTTGCAATAGGGGTTTAAAATACAATTTTAAAAGTGAATGAATCCATAACTCCCCCCCACTAAAGGCGAAACGGACAAAAGTGGGAGATTTGGTACCGACTTTTGCTAATTAAGCCCATGATACTTTCTTACCGTGTCTTTTATTTAGAATTTACTTACATTCCATATATAAAAAAGGGGAAATGTGGTTTTTAAAAGTAGCTTACTGCTTTTTTTTATCATCATGATTTTTTTTCATTTCCTAGTACACATGGCCTTTATTATTGTTTTACCCGTTTTTGTTTTGGGTTTTATTTGCTATGCCTGTTTTTCTTTCTGTAAACAAAATTTTTTTTCAAAAAAAAAATTTAATGATTAAAAAAAAAAAAAAAAAAAAAGAAGTTTTAGATCAAACATTTTTTATACACTGGCCCTTTTTATGCATGCATTGTATGCTTTTCTCACTGTCTACCCCTGTTATTTCTTTTTCATATTTTTCTCATTTATAATAATAAATTGCTATAAAAAGTTTCTCTCTCCAAAAAAGTAGTAAAATAAAAAACCATAAAAATACATATTCAGTACTACCATTATTGTTACAACCTATAGAAAATAAATACTTTTTCAGAGTAAAGATTAACACCATAATAAAAAATGTAAGAAAATGGTAGTTTTTCTAGTGTACTCCCCCAACAAATAAAAAAAAAGAAAAATGAATTAATTATATTTACCCTCAAATGAGAGCACAAAAACATTTAACCTGTTTGGCAAAAAAGCTGCTTTGTGGCTGTTTAATGGAGGCGTCTTATGTATGCCTCTTCATTGCTATTAGTGATGAGCGAATCGATTCTAACTAAGTGGAATTTGTTTCGAATTTCAGGAAAAATTTGATTTTGGGGAAAACGAATTTTCCTCAAAGATCGTGGTAACGAATCTAAAATGGCTGGGGCACATGCCGGACATGGGGGAAAGAACATGGGAAAAGAAAGGAAGCCCTAAATGCCATGACATGCAGCCAATCACATCCATCATTCTGTGATGTCCAAACCCTAAAACAGGCAGCCATTAAAATTCTCCACTGGTTCCCCTTATGCACACGGGTAACTCTGCCCAGCACTAATTTCATTCTGTTCCAAATACTTCAGATTTTAGAGTTTCTGAAGTACATACCTTTCAACTACACAGTGTGGTGTGTTGGTGTGTGTTGTTGTTTTTGGTGTTGGTGTTGTGTGTGTGTGGGGTGTGTGTTTTGTGTCTTTAAAAACACTTTCCTGACCCGCGTTTTTTTTTTTTTTTTTTTTGGGGGGGGGATTGCCTCTGTTTTTGAAGAGTTATTTTTTCACTTTTGTGGGAAATCCTTTGAAAAACAATGTGTGTATTTTCACATAACACATCTCCAATACAACAGTTCAGTCTTTGGGATATTGCTCCTTTGCCAAAGGTTAAAATTTTTACTTAAAGGGGAAACACCCTTTTACTCACTGTATTTGTTATAAACACTCTACATTAAAAAAAGTTTGTTTTATTTTAAATTTTGATCAAACATAGTCAGAAGAGAGGGGGCTGGCCCTTCACATGGAGGGGCAGTGCAAAATGTTCCGGAAGGACAGGCCAGCACAATAAGGGATGTCCAGCAGGGGGGCACTCAGCAGGCCAAGTACCGGGTGTATCTATCGCCCTGTGTTTTACCACCAAACCAAAAGGTTTTTTTGAATGGTTTTACTAGGGCATCCCTTCCCCTTTCCCGATGACACTGAAAACCACAGCCAAGAGTCGGTGGGTTCGTCAGACACAACCCTTAGTTGGCATGGCATGTGAGCAGGTACCAGATCCATCAGCAGCAACCTGAGTCTGGAGTCGTTGATGAGCAGCTTTCTTCACCCACCTTGTTAGAAAAGTACTCACCAGCAACAGAGCACTGGAGCAACCTGAACCCGCAGGTGGTGGCCTACGGGGCAGCACCCTTCCATCCCACATTGAAGATCTGCTGGACTACTGGGCAACCAAACTGGATTTGTGGCCCCAACTTGCCAGGTTTGCACTGGAGAACCTGTCCTGCCCGGCCAGTAGCGTTGCATCAGAGTGGATCCACCCGAATTGTGGAGAAACTCACCTTTGTCAAGATGAATCAGGCGTGGATCAGCCAGGATTTCCACACACCAATGCCTGATGCAACAGATTAGATCAGCCATGCCGCCTCACCCAAACTTTGACAAATGAGTCTGGATTCTTCTGGCTACCTGCATCAGCTTCTATTTTGATCCTGCCACCTGCCTGATGCCACACATTTGAGAAAAATGTACATTGTTATTTTATTATATAAACTATTGACAACATGTCTCCGAAATTCAAAGCAAAAAATGTTGTATTTATTTGCAGTAAATGAGAAATCTTCAAAATAATAAAAAAGAAGCAGTGCTGTCAGACCTCAAATAGTGCAAAGAAAACAAGTTCATATTTCTTTAGAAACAATAAGAATAATGTTTTAAGTCAGGAAGAGTTTTCGTTTCAACTCCTTTGGCATGGTAAAAGTTGTTTTTTCATTCAAATTCCTTTTGGCCTATTCCTAGCACTTGTTTTGCCATCCAGCTTGTCCTATTGCAAGAGGATTGTGAAGACCACAGCAGTGTTTTTTATACTTTCCATAATTAAATAAGATTTTTTTCAGGTGATCACCTAATCAGAAGCATATTAAGTAGAATGTGCTGGAATGGAATGGCTGTCAGACATGTAGAGATGCTGATTTTTAGAAAACTGTGCAGTGGTCTCTTAATTTTTTCCAGAGCTGTATGTCATTGTGCCACTCTCTGGCCTGATGCTGCTGCTGTTGCTGCCACCATCTCCACATTGTGTAATTGTGCCAATCTGTGGCCTACTCATGCTGCCGCCACCTCTACACTATGTCATTGTGTGACTCTGTGGCCTACTCATGCTGCTGCCACCTCCACAATCTGTCATTGTGTCACTCTGTGGCCTATTCATGCTGCTGCCACCTCCACAATCTATCATTGTGCCACTCTGTGGCCTACTCATGCTGCTGCCAACTGCCCACTCTCTCATTCGAACACCCTGTGGTTTCCTAATGCTGTTTCCACCCTCCACCACTCTTTGATGTTGCCACTATGTTTGCTTTTCCCCTTCTTTAAATCTGTCAGAACCACCATTTTAGTTGAACTGGACATTGACTATATCTGTCCTGGGCCACAGCATGAGCCCCAAACCTGCATGACCCCCCCCAGATTTAAAAAGTGCCGGAAATAGGAGTCTTTAAACCACCATTTTAGTTGAACTGGACATTAACTATATCTGTCTTGTTCCGCAGTATGACCATTAAACCTGTCTGACCCACAGATTAAAAAGTGCTGGGAAAAGGAGTCTTTGAACCACCATTTTAGTTGAACTGGACATAGACTATCCCTGTCCTGGGCCACAGCATGAGCCCCAAATCTGCATGACCCCCAGATTTAAAAAGTGCCGGAAAAAGGAGTCTTTCAACCACCATTTTAGTTGAACTGAACATTGACTATGCCTGTCCTGGGCCACAGCATGAGCCCCAAACCTGCATGACCCCCAGATTCAAAAGTGCCGGAAAAAGGTGTCTTTGAACCACCATTTTAGTTTCACTGGACATTGACTATACCTGTTCTGTACCCCAGTATGACCATTAAATCTGTCTGATCTCCAGATTAAAAAGTGCCGGAAAAAGGAGTCTTTCAACCACCAGTTTAGTGGAACTGCACATTGACTATGTCTGTCCTGGGCCACAGCATGAGCCCCAAACCTGCATGACCCCCAGATTCAAAAGTGCCACAAAAAGAAGACTTTTAACCACCATTTTAGTTGAACTGGACATTGACTATACCTGTCCTGTACCACAGTATGACCATTAAACCTGTCTGACCCACAGATTAAAAAGTGCCTGAAAAAGGAGTCTTTCAACCACCATTTTAGTTGAACTGGACATAGACTATACCTGTACTGGGCCACAGCATGACCATTAAACCTGTCTGACCCACAGATTAAAAAGTGCAAGAAAAAGGAGTCTTTGAACCACCATTTTAGTTGAACTGCACATTGACTAGACCTGTCCTGGGTCACCTACATCTGTTCAAGTCTTCCTGTACCTCCCTTGTACAATTCAGAGGAATATTTGTATCAGCTATTTTGTACATGACAGTTTTTTAGTAGTTTAATTCTAGAAAACACATTTTTAAAATAGGATGGAATCCCACCACGTCTTGGTATCTCGTTTTTTTTAAGTGTTTTTAATGAGTGGTCTCTAGAGATGGGCGAATTTCCCGATATTCGTTTCTTTCACTTCGCCGAATTTCTCGGCAAAAAATATCTTCGTTCTGAATCACTTCGTCACGAATCACGTTAAAAAACAGCTATTACCAGGCTGCACAGAGCCTGCAGGGTGCTGTAGAACGTTGTGCCATGCTTAAAGATGCAGAGGGAGCTTGGTTTGGTCTTCATACACTGTTGTGTTTTAGTATGACACGCACATGACTGCCACCGCTCTTAGAAACGCTTCACTATAAAATTCCCTGGGCACTTAAGAGGGCAAAACTGACCAAAAAACTGAAGCGGGAATGAAGTCTGATAAAGTCATGCGAGCGACAGCTGGAAAAAAAAGATTGTGGAGGTGACGGCGGCAGCCACAGCAGCATGAGGTCAGAGAGTGGCACAATGACATTCTGGAGGTGGCAAAAACAGGAGTAGGCCACAGAGTGGAACAATGACACAGTGTCTAGGTCACGGCAGCAGCCATAGCAGCAGCATGAGGTCAGACAGTGGCACAATGACACAGTGTGTAGGTCACGGCAGCAGCCACAGGAGCAGCATGAGGTCAGACAGTGGCACAATGACACAGTGTCTAGGTCACGGCAGCAGCCACAGCAGCAGCATGAGGTCAGACAGTGGCACAATGACACAGTGTGTAGGTCACGGCAGCAGCCACAGGAGCAGCATGAGGTCAGACAGTGGCACAATGACACAGTGTGTAGGTCACGGCAGCAGCCACAGGAACAGCATGAGGTCAGACAGTGGCACAATCACATTCTGGAGGTGGCAAAAACAGGAGTAGGCCACAGAGTGGGACAATGACACAGTGTGGAGGTCACAGCAGCAGCAGCATGAGGTCAGACAGTGGCACAATGACACAGTGTGTAGGTCACGGCAGCAGCCACAGGAGCAGCATGAGGTCAGACAGTGGCACAATGACACAGTGTGTAGGTCACGGCAGCAGCCACAGCAGCAGCATGAGGTCAGACAGTGGCACAATAACAGAGTGTGTAGGTCACGGCAGCAGCCACAGCAGCAGCATGAGGTCAGACAGTGGCACAATGACACAGTGTGTAGGTCACAGCAGCAGCCACAGCAGCAGCATGAGGTCAGACAGTGGTACAATGACACAGTGTGTAGGTCACGGCAGGGCCACAGCAGCAGCATGAGGTCAGACAGTGGCACAATAACACAGTGTGTAGGTCATGGCAGCAGCAGCAGCATAAGGTCAGGCAGTGGCACAATGACACAGTGTGTAGGTCACGGCAGCAGCATGAGGTCAGACAGTGGCACAATGACACAGTGTGTAGGTCACGGCAGCAGCAGCATGAGGTCAGGCAGTGGCACAATGACACAGTGTGTAGGTCACGGCAGCAGCATGAGGTCAGGCAGTGGCACAATGACATTCTGGAGGTGGCAAAAACAGGAGTAGGCCACAGAGTGGAAATGACACAGTGTGTAGTCCGGCAGCGCCACAGGAGCAGCTTGAGTCAGACAGTGGTCAATGACACAGTGTGTAGGTCAGCCAGCCACAGGAACATGAGGTAGACAGTGGAAATTTCACATTCTGGAAGGCAAAAACAGGAGTAGGCCACAAGTGGGACATGAACAGTTGGAAAGGTCACGGCAGCAGCAGCGCATGAGTCAGGCAGTGGCCAATGACACAGTGTGTAGGTCACGGCACACGCATGAGGTCAGGCAGTGGCACAATGCACAGTGTGTAGTCACGCAGCAGCATGGGTCAACAGTGGAAAATTTGACATTCTAGGGGTGCAAAACAGAGTAGGCCCGAGTGTGCACCTATGCTTTATTTTTTCAATTATTTTTTAATGTCAAGCCTTTTACATTTTGTAGTCTATTTGAGAGTTTGGCAATCTCATTGCTTGCTGCACTTAGCCACCTTTTTTTTAAATCATGAATTTAATTATTCAGTTCTTCATCTGGGAATGGCAGTCTGAATGGACTCCTAGTAGTAACATTTTAGTGTAGGACTCCCCCCCTGCTCTGGAATCCTTGACTTTTGGAGGTGGCTTAATACAATCTTTGTCAAATACTGTTAAACTAGATTCCAGTTTTTCATATTTTTCCTTACATTTTAATGCATTTCTATATTCCTATATACCTTGAGGTTTTACTTAGTCTTTAGTGTGCCACTGATTTATGTATTAGATGTAAACAGAGTGGGACAATGACACAGTGTGTAGGTCACGGCAGCAGCCACAGGAACAGCATGAGGTCAGAGAGTGGCACAATGACACAGTGTGTAGGTCACGGCAGCAGCCACAGCAGCAGCATGAAGGCCCAGACAGGGGCCCACAATGACACAGTGTGTAGGTCACGGCAGCAGCAGCATGAGGTCAGGCAGTGGCACAATGACACAGTGTGGAGGTGGGTGGCAATACCAGTTCCTAGTAAAGATGTTTGTTGGCAGATGGAGAAACTGTCAGCAGATGTGTGGCATCAGGCGGGTGGCGGCATCAGAATAGTGGCTGAGGCAGGTAGTTTGAACCCAGACTGATGCCTAAGGCATTGGTGTGTGGAAATCCTGGCCGATCCACGCCTGATACATCTTGACAAAGGTCAGTCGTTCCACATTTCCCGTGGACAAGCGGGTTCTCCTTGGGGTAACGATGGCCCCCGCCGCACTGAACAGCCGCTCTGATGCCACACCACTGGCCGGGCATGACAGCTTCTCCACTGCAAACTCGGCAAGTTGCGGCCACGCATCCAGTTTGGCTGCCCAGTAGTCCAGCGGATCTCCTAACTGGGGTGGCAGAGTGCTGTCCAAGTAGGCCACCACCTGTTGGTTCAGGGACTGTTCCAGGTCCTGCTGCGGGCTGCTCTGGCGACTACCCTCCTCACTAGGCGGGTGAAGGAAGCTGCTCATCAGTGACTCCAAAATTAGGTTACTCTGATGGAGCTGGTACTGCTCCTACCCCCCCACCTTCCCCCAGCAGCCAGGCAGTAGAAACGTGAGCGCTGCGGAACCCCCCCGTCAGCCCTGCCAGAGGAGGGCCGATGCCGCACATAGGCAGCGGCCAACTGATTACGGAGGATTTCCCTATTATTTGAGTTTGTCCTCCCTCTCAACACTGGGAAAAAGGCTCCCTTTTTGGGAAACCGGTAGCGAGGGTCCAATAGGGTGGAGACCCAGAAGTCATCCCTCTGCCGGATGCTGACTATTCGGCTTTCACTACCCAGGCAAATAAGCAGCTGCGGCCATCTCCCACAAGTGACCCCGGGAGGGGCTCCCTGCCTCCATTTCCACTGTATACTGCCACGGTGCTTGGGGGTCATCTGCCTCGTCTTTCTTATCTCCATCCACCTCCTCCAGCTGCTCCTGCTCCTCCTCTCTTGTCACCTGGGTAGAAAATTCACTCATTTCACCAGTCAATGCTTCTCTCCAATGTCCTCCTCCCCTCCTCCATTTCAGTCCCCACCGGACTCATGTGGCCACGAGATGTAGTCGCCACGTCTCCAGTCCCCTGTCCAGACAGATTTTTCAGCATCTGTTCCAGGACATGAAGCAGTGGAATGACGTTATTCATCCCGTAGCCCTGGCGACTGACAAATAACGTCCCCTCCTCGAATGGCCTCAACAAACGGCAGGTGTCACGCATGACTCCCACGGCTGACATCAAAGTTACAAGGGGAGTACTTCTGTCTGCCTGGATCATAAAAAAATCGTTAATGCCTTTCTCTGTTCATACAGTCGGTCCAACATGTGCAGACGGGAAAATTCCAACGGGTGGAAACAGCGCACATCAGAGTGTGTTGGGGGAGGCCGTTCTGCCGCTGCAACTCGAGGGGGGTGTCCCTGGCTTTGTCCGAATCGCTAAAGTGCATGCACAGTTTCCTGGCCATTTTCAGAATGTTCTGAAGATCGGTGGAAGACTTCAGGAACCTTTTCACAACCAGATTGAACACTGCGCCATGCAGGGCCATGGACCTCCCTCCTCGGTGCAGCGTGGACACCATGTTCCTCCAAATTGTTCCGTCACCATGGTTCCAATTTGCAGTTGGCGCGGAAAAAGCCACACATCGATTTCTTGCTGCATGACGCGGAGCAGTTCTTCCCCTGTGTGACTTTGTTCGCCGAAGCAAGCCAGGTGTAAGAACTGCGTGAAAACTTGCTGTGCCCTACACATGTGGTATATGGAGCAGTACTTGTGGAGGCTGAGATGGGGGGTGGTGGTGGAGGAGGCGGACTTTGGGCACAGGAGCAGCATTTTTTGACAACGTGGAGGAGAAAGCGGCGTCTCCTGTCCAAGTTGTTGGTGTCCCTGGGCCGGAAGCACATTCAACCCAGTGGGCCGTAAAGAACATGTACTGGCCATGACCGTAGTTACAGCTCCAGACGTCCGCGCTCCCCGTGCACCTTGGAACAAACCGATAAGTTTAAGGACTGGCCCACCTTCTGTTCTACATATTTATGAAGTGCTGGTTAAATGCCTTTTTGGAAAAGAAATTACGGGTTGGAACTCTCCATTTTCGCTCGGCACAAGCCTTAGTTCTCTGAATGGTGCAGAGTCACCATTTGGAAAGGGAGGGACTGCAGTACCAACAACTTGGACAGGAGGGCCCGGTCAGCTGCTGCACTAGGATGGTGACGCATTTCTGTTGTTCCCTGCAATGCTTTGCTGACGACTGTGCGCCATGGGTACTGAGAGCAGGAGATCTGGGCGGGGGATGATGTCAAAGAGAAACAGTCCTTCTGCGAGGTGGTGGAGCCTTGACTGACTGCAATGGCATGCGTGCCACTGGGCGCTGCTGCTCTCTGCTGCTCTGTTGCTGCGCGGGGAGGATGGCACCACTCTGAGCCACTTTTCTCCCAGGCCACGATGGTGACGCTGCATGTTTGCGAGGGGCGTGGTGCCAACGTAGCTCCCTGGCCACGCTTCATTTCTGCTTACGATTTTACATATACCCATATTCGGCTCCTCCGGTGTCTTAGCAAAGAACTGCTACACCGTGAGTATCGGATTTTACCGCCAACGCTCCAACTGGTGACTCTGCCGCGCTATCGCTGAGCCCTGTGCACTACTTTCTTGGACCTGCGAGCGGGGTTTTTTACCCCGTGCCTTGGCTCCCGACCTCACACTGGGTGCTATCCGTGACTTTACGACCACACGACCCATTTGCTGGCTGGGGCGTGCTGACGCGCAAGCTAACGCCCTCTTCTCCTGACGATGATGAGCCCTTGCCTCACCCCCCCAAGTGCGGTCGGCTACTCATCATCTGTTTGTTTTCATCGTCACTACGCCCCACCGCTGGTATGCAAGCGACCCCTCACACATGACCTCCCATCCACTCTCAACATCTAACTTTGCCGCCTACGCAAGACAGGATATTGGCCCCATTCTCGCTGCCAGTAGTGCTACGCCCTCCTCAATTGTCATCTCGCTATATAGGGCGCTGAGCCCAGCCCATAGTATTTTCGCTGGAACCGGATGGACAGAGTCGTGAGGACAGGTGAGGCGCTGACCCGCTCCCGGCCATACCACTAGGTTGTGTCTGACGTCCCACTGACTCTGCTGGGGTTTCAGATGTCACTGGGAGAAAGTGGATGACCTAGTCAACCAACAAGAACCATTGGTTGCTGTCAGTCACGGCCGCAGATACAGCGGCAGTTGTGGCCTCACCGAGGACCCCCTGCTGCGACTCCCTTGCTGTGCTGCGACCTGCTACAGAATGTTTGTGCCTCTGCCACTCGCAGTAAGAGCCTGCCCCCTCCTTCTGACATACGTTGTTTCTAAAATGTACAGACACTGTTGATGAAGATATCTGTATTATCCCAAACACACCCTGTATTACGCCAATGACCCACAAAAGCTTGGGTAACTCATGGGTATAAAATGCCTCCACAAATGGAGAAAATTGACTGTATGTCCTTTAAAACTCTGTGTATTTTACTGATATAAAAGCACAAACGCTTATTAACCTCGATATAAATTTTCTCAGAATTCTTTGTGGCAGTGAAAAACAAAGTTTCTTTTACTGATACAACACGAACAACCTTAATTACCCCATGTAATTGCGCAAAGAATTGAGCAGCCAGAAACTACTAGCTTTGTGCGTGTTACAATGCGTGTTTCTACCTACACACAAAAAAAATTTGAATTAACCTTCGTTTGTGAATTATGCTACAGAAAATTGTATTTTTTGCGGGAAAAGACGGTTTCTGGAGTCACAACAGCAGCAGAATAACGCTTATTACCCCTGATGTAAAGCCAAAAGATGAGCAGCCGGAAACTACAGCTTTGTAGGGTTACAATGCGTTTCTATGCACCAACAAGGAAAAAATTGTAATTAACCTTCGTTGTATTATGCACAGGAAAATTGATTTTTGGCGGTGAAAAGACGTTTCTTGAGTCCAACAGCACAAACCGCTAATTAACCCCTGATGTTAATTGCGCAAAGAATTGAGCAGCAGGAAACTACTAGCTTTGAATGTTACAATTGGTGTTTTCTACCTACACAACAAGAGAAAAAATTGTAATTAACCTTCGCTGTGAATTATGCACAGGAAATTGTATTTTTTGGCGTGAAAAGACGGTTTCTTGAATCACAAGCCAGACAACGCTTAATTAATCCCTGGATGAAATTGCGCAAAAGAATTGGCACCCAAATGAAGTGGTATTGATATAAAAACGCTGTTTCCTTAATAATACAACAGAACTGCTTAGATCCCCCCTTTGGGTATTCAATGTGCGAGCAGATAGCATTAACAGTAATCACTGACTTCCGATCAAAACACCAAAAAAATCAGAAATAGTCAACATTAAGAGAAGCAGTCTCAGAGACAAGTAGAGACATCCCCACAAAAATCGCTGTATAAAAAATCAGTATCTTCAGTAACTATCAGCCGCGGCATACCTTCCCTGATCAGTACAGTGAGAGCGTATGAGCTCCCAACGCGTTGCGCCCTCGACTGTATATAGTGCGGTGACGACACAGAATCCCGCCGTCTCTATTGGCTTCAATCCTCTGCACATGTCAGATGCAGGCTATGCCTTCGTCCTCCCAGAGTCTTTGCCCCAATGTACGCCATGTGCTCGCGCAGCCATATTTTTAAAAAAATCAATCAAAAAAGCACACTTCGGCACACGAAGTTACCAAACTTCGACTTCGTTCAGGAACCGAAGTTTTCCTGAAATTTCTAAACGAATTCCACTTCGTTAGAATCGATTTGCCCATCTCTAGTTGTCTCACTACAGGGATTACTAGCTATTGTCACGGCGCTTGGCGCCGCGGCTCACCCGCAGCCGTTGTCCTTCTGCCTCTGGGCAGGAAACCCCTACTCACCAGTCCCCTCTCCTGGTCTCCGCTCTGACAGCCTGCCATGCTCGTGCCCGATGCTTAGGCGCACACTTGACGCTGGGACTGATTTAAGGGCCAGCGCGCCGTTAATTGGTTATTTGAACTGGGACCGCTGCCCTATATAATGTATACCCCCCAGCACTCTCTTGCCAGTTTGTTGGTTGTGTTTTTCCGTGAGTTTAGAGAGTGTTTGGAGTCCGTATGATTACCCTGTACCAGTCTGTTTTCGCTTCGTTCGCTGACCTTGCTGTTTCCGCCTGCCCTGACCGTGTTGACTGTCTCTGACCACGAACCTCTGCGCCGCCACGACCTTCTGCCTTCCCCACTACGTCTCTGATCACGACTCCTGTACCTACGCTGTACCCGGCCGCCATCCAGCAAGCCAGTTCGAGTCAGGAGTAACGACCTGGTAGCCTCACGCCACAGCAATGTTCCATCCCGCTTTGCGCGGGCCTCAGGTTGAAAACCAGGGCTACTTAGACACTGTTCCCTGGCGTGGCTTAGCTATCATCGCTTGCGTTTGGTCCTGCGAATCCCACCAAACCCATTTACAGTACAAACTGGCCATCGGATTCCGCCATGTACCCTTGGTGCCCGTTCACCAGACGTCACGATCGGCTGTCGCCCTGCATTGCCAGCGTATTGACAAGCACTCGCAGCCATGGATGCAGAACCTTGCTGCCCATCTACCTCGCCACCGTGCGGTCGCTGCCACCCTCGCCAGAACCAGTTGCACCCGTTCCTGGACCTTCTCTGCCAACTACCTGCTTCCATCACGCTATGATGGAGTTCCCAGGAAATGCCGTGGCTTCATCAGTCAATGCTCCATGCACCTGGAGATTCTGGAGCACCATTTTCCCACCGAGCGAGCTAAGGTGGCCTTTGTTATTAGCCTCTTGTCGGGGGAAGCCTTGGTCTTGCGGGCCACTCCTTTATGGACCAGCGAAGGGGGAGATCCCCGCAGACGGGCTAATCTACAAGCCTTTTCTTCTCCAGGGGTTCCGCAACGTCATTCGAGGAACCTGGCCGCCGACCTCCTCCGCCGGCAGCATTACTCCTTCTCTTTCCGCTCCGGCATGGGCGACTCCACAGTGGGTCCACTACTCCGTTGCTGTTCCCGATTCCGCACCCTCTAGGGCTCTGAATTGAAAGTGCAATAATTGAGGTTGCTTTGTGGCAACCTTCAGGCAAAGGTCTCTCGGGCCATATTATGGATGGAGCTCGCTGGTCGGGATCCTGCCGATCCCTCGTCTGGATGAACTGATTCAGTTGGCCTCCCGAATAGCCATTTGGCTTTGCGAGAGCAACAAAGCTCCAGTTCTTCAAACAGAGGTCGCCCGTTCCACAGCCCGCTCCCACGTTTGGCTCCCGTCCTTTCAATATACTCCACTCCTTTGCCAAGGTTCCGGAGGATGAAGCGTATGCATCCGAGGAGCCCACTTGTCCAGGAAGAATACTCGCAGCGTCACCTGAGGCAGTATGCTTCTTCTGTGAGCGGTTCTGGCACTTCATTGGAGACTGTCGGTATGTCTGATAAACTCGCTCGACATTAGGTTCGCAGGAGTTGCGTCCCCTATGTGTCTGTGCAGCATCTCTCCGTCTGACTATTCCCGTACCTCTTGTGAGTTTTTTCATTCAACCGGACAGCACCTTCCAAGCCCACCGCATTCCTTGAGTCGGTGGTCCGCTGAGAGCTTTGTCACCAGGCTCTTGGTCTCCAAGTTTCGTCTCCCGGTGACCCTTGCGCGCAGAAACCCATGTACTCTCCTCCGTTAGTGGCGAATGCCAAAAAAGGAGGTTATTTCTGTTCTGCACGGCGACCCCCCTCTTTACAGAAAGGTGCTCTACACAAGGAAACTCTGAGCTGCTAGTCCCTGTCTCGTTTCCTCTTCCGAGATTCTCCGGGGCTTCCATGGCTGCAAGAGCTGCTCAGACCTTTGGACTGGAACAAACGGAGTTGAAATTACCTTGGGGGCCCTGCGTGCCACACGCGATGCGCCTATCCATCCAGTTCTGATCTCCGTTCGCCCTTCGGTCCCGCACCAGTAAAGTCTCAAAACCTCTGTCGGGTCCTGCCCACTTCGAACCAAGACTTTGCCGATGTGTTTTCTGAAGACTAGGCCGAAACGTACCCCGCAACCGGCCTTTTGATTGTCCTATTGACCTGCAACCTCGGTAGTACTCCTACCCGAGGCAGAGTCTATCCTCTTTCTGTCCGGAGACTAAAGCTATGAACCGAGTTATCATTCTGAGAACCTCCGTAAGGGCTCATACCAAGTCTTCTTCAACTGCGGGGCTGTTCTTTTTCGTCTAAAAGAAGAATGGAACTCTACGACCCTGTATACGGAATTTTATCGGGCTTAACAAAATTACTATCAAATCGATACCCCCTGCCTCTGATATCGAGCTTATTCGATCGCCTGCTGGCGCGACGAATTTTTTTCTAAGTTGGACTTACGGGGAGCGTACAACCAATCCGTAATCCGTAAAGCGACGAGTTGGAAAACAGCTTTCAACACCAGAGATGGGCATTTGAAAAAATTATCTTGGGTCATGCCCTTTGGCCTTTGCAACGCCCCAGCATTATTCCAAAATTTTGTCAACGAGATCATCCAGACCTCCCTTTATGTTTGTATTAATAATAATGCTCTCGACTGCCCTTTAAGCAAGATGAGGTTCGCTAACGTCTATAAAGAAAAAGAGCGCAGATCGGTTTTCCCACATATAACGAGCAAACCGTTATATAAATATAAGACAAAGTCAGGTTCTCACCTTTTAAAAGCACAGTACTAAAGAATACGGTAACAGCTCTAAAATCGCTTAATCTCACAATGAGGGAGATATGGAAATAGCAGCTCCCGTTCCCGGTTCCCCGCTCCGGGTACGCACGTGGACGCCGAGGGAATACAATTACAAAATTACAGTGCTTAGTAGCAAACCCTAAAAAGGTATTTGCAAGCAACCTATAATGAAGGGAACTCGACTGGGTCTAGAGCGCTTACTGGGATTAAGAACATTGGGGCTAAAATTAATTTATGATAAAATTTAACATTATATAGTAGCACATAATGCGTTTCACGGGTCTCAGCCCGCTTCTTCAGGTATGCCATTAATGTTTGTGTCATTGTTTACTTGGATGACATCCTGATCTTCTCTCCGGATCTCAAGACTCATCGCCACCGACGACCGCCTGGTGCTCAAACGTCTCCGAGATAACATCAGTTGGTAGCCAGACTGGAAAAATGTTCTGTTCGAACGCACCTCGTGTGCCCTTTTTGGGGTACTATCGTCACGGATCAGGTTCGCCAGAGATGGATTCCTCTAAGCAGTTCTGCAGTTTTTACAGTGTCCGTCGACCTGTGGGCCTTCGGGCTATCCACCGATTTCTGGGCTTGCAAATTACTACCGCAAGTTTATTCCGCAGCTCTCCTGCTCGTGGCCCCGCTAGTGGCCCTGACAAGAAAAAGGCCAACCTCAACTCCAAATCCTGGCCTCCAGAAGCTTAAGAGAAGCCTTTGAGCACCTCAATCGGCATTCCGCCTTCCAGTTCCTGCCTGGCTCGCCCGGTACCCCAGCGTCCATTCGTCCGTGAAGTAGACACCTCCTCAGTGAGGATGCTGTGAGTGCCGACCTCTTACATGTAAGTCTGCCTCTGGAAAACTGCGCACCCTTGTGGTTTTTTTCTCTAAGACCTCTTCACATCCAGCCTTTGAAGCGAACACTCGATTTGGAGACCGTGAAATTACTCGCCATAAAGTTGGCCCTAGAAGAATGGCGGCACTTGCTGAGGGGCTCGCCATCCCTCTCGAAATCTTCACGGATCATAAAAATCGTCCTTTTCTACAGTACGCCGCAGCGACTAAATCCTCGTCAACCAGGTGTCCCTCTTCTTCGATCGCTTTAACTTTTTCCCTGCACTTTCACCAGCTGAGAAGAAAAAATCATGGCGGATGCCCTTTCCATCTAGATCCTCGACCACTGTGGGCTCAGAACACCGTTAGCAAACACTAATCCTCCAGTAACGTCTCCTCATGGCGGCCCCTGTGGGTCTTAAACATCTACCCATCCGGGAAGACCTTGACCGCCCGCCTTGAGTGCCACAGAATCCTGAGGTGGGGACATTCTTCCCGAACTGCTGGGCATCCAGGAGTCCATAAGTCTCATCAGCTGGTTTCCTATATCCTACTGGGGCCCACCCTTGCTCAAGATGTCAGGGACTTTGTGCTGCCTGCTCCTTCCTGTGCCCGGAAAATAAGGTTCCTCGCCTCAAACCCTCAGTGCCTCCTGCTTGGATGCACTCTCCCTGTGCCTGATAAACACCGGGACCATGTCGCTATGGACTTTGTCGACAGATCTGCCCCCCTCCATCTGGAAACACAGTCATCTGGGTGGTTACCGATCGGTTTTTTCCAAAATGGCTCACTTTATCCACTAGCTGGGTACCCCTGCCCCACCGAGCTGGCCCAACATTTTTCCATCAGTATTTTATCGTTGCAACGTCTCCCGTTGCATATTGTCTCCTGACAGGGGAGTCCAGTTTATCGCCAAATTTGGCGGGCTTTTGTGCTGTCAGTTGCAGATTCAGCTGGATTTTTCATCTGCATACAGCACCCTCAGACAACTGGCAGGTAGAGAGGGTTAACCATAGGTGTTGGCACCTACTTGCCGATTAGGGGGGGGGGTGGGGCGGCCCTTGTGTCAGCTCGTCAGGATAAACTGGTCTGATCTTCTCCCCCTGGGCAAGAGTTTTCTTATAACATCTTTAGATTCGGATCGGCTGGGGCCTCCCCCTTTTTTGTTGTCTTTTGGTTACATCCCCGCCCCACACGCTCCCTCTAGCTGGACCTCGTCTCTGTCCCCCCTGACCCTCGCGCGTGGATGCACAAGTAAAGGACATCAGCTCTCTGGCGGCTCACACGACAGGCCCTGCTACAGCTTCTGCCGCACCAATCGTCAGGCTGACAGGTACCGTAAGGCCCCCGCCCCCTATTTAGCCAGACGACAGGGTTTGGTTATCCCAAGTACAACCACTTTAAGGTACCCAGTTACAAGTTGGGTCCCAAATACTTGGGCCCTTTTGTGGTTACTTCGGCGTCTGAACCCAGTCTCCTATAAGCTCCGCTTTGCCCCCAACTGCTACGTATCCCGAACGCGTATTCACGTGGCAGCCCCTCAAGCCTGTGGTGTTTGAAAACCGCTCTCCCCTGAGACTGTCCTTGCCTTCTACCTGTTTGCTAAACACTGAAAACATCTTTGAAGGTCAAGGAGGTGCTGGCGGAGTAAGAACGGTGAGGGGAAGCGGTTTCTTACTTATTGACTGGAGAGGGTCTTTCGACCGGAGGAGCGTTCATCGGGAACCTGGAGGCAATCCTGTCCCCCTGATCCCTCTCTAAATTCCAAACGAAGAGTGGGGAGGGCTAGGGGGGGGGTGGGGGGGGGGGGGGGGGGTGGCACTGTCACGGCGCTTGGCGCCGCGGCTCGCCGCGGCCATCCCCCTGTGCTTGCGGGGTCCGGTGCGGGTGCTGCGGCTGCCCACAGCCGTTGTCCTTCTGCCTCTGGGCAGGAAACCCCGTACTCACCAGTCCCCGCTCCTTTCTCCGGCTCTGACAGCCACCGTGCGCGTGCCCGTTGCTTAAGGCGCGCGCACGACGGCTGGACTGGATTTAAAGGGCCAGCGCGCCGTTTTAATTGGTATTGACAGGCCGCTGGCACCTAATATAAAGTATTACGCACCTCCAGCACTCTCTTCCAGTTCTGTTGGTGTGTTTTCCGTGAGTTTAGAATGTGTTTGGAGTCCGTATTGGATAACCCTGTACCAGTCACCGTTTCGACATCGTTTCCTGTCCTTAGGACCTGTGCCTGTTTGCCGACTTCCCTGACGCACCGTCTCTGACTGTCTCTGACCACGAACCTTGCCGCCTGCCACACCTATCTGCCTGTCCCCACACCTATGTCCTCTGATCACGACTCTGTACCCGGCTGTACCCCGGCCGCCAATTCGAAGCCGATCACTGTCAGTGGGTAACGACCTGGGTAGCCTCACGCAGCATCAAGTCCATCCCGCTTTGCGGCGGGCTCTGGTGAAAACTAGACTCCGTTCCCTGGCGTGCCTTAGCTATCATCGCTTGCGTTAGTCCAGCGAATCCACCAAACCCGTTACAGTTATTTTAAAGATCTTGCAGAAACAAGTCATTTTGCAATATGTGTCCATTAACAGTGTCCTACCTATTCCTGTTTTTGACAGCACCATCACCCTTGAGCCCTTTTGACAATGTGAAGAACAAATGTCTGTTAGAAAACCACATTTTATTAGAATAGACCTGAGTAAATAGCTGAATTTCACAGCCAATCCACCCAAAATTTCTAAAAACTGACCCTTGATCCTCCTTTTGACAATTTAGTAAGAACAAAATGTCTGTTTATAAACCCACATTTTATTTAGAATGGACTCTGTAGTATAGCTGCATTTCACAGCAAAAATGCCCCGAAAAATACAACACAAAAATTCAAAACATGACCCATGAGCCACTTTTGACATTGTAGAAGAACAAATGTCCTTTTAGAAACCACATATTTTAGAATAGGGACCTTGTATAAGCTGCATTTCCACAGCAAAATAATGCACCAAAAATTCAAAACCATGACCCGTGAGCCACTTTGACAATTGTGAAGAACAAATGTCTAGTTAGAAACCACATTTTTATGAATTAGGGACCTGTAGTATAGCAGTAAATAAACATTTTCACAGCAAAATGCCCCCAAAAATTCATCTAACATGACCCTTGAGAGCCACTTTTACAATTGGTGAAAGAACAATATGTCTGTTAGAAACCTACATTATTTAGATAGGCGCTGTAGTATAGCATGCATTTCACAGCAAAATGCCGCCAAAAATTCAACACAATACCATTGAGCCACTTTTGACAATTGTGAAGAACAAATGTCTGTTGAGAAATCCACAATTTTTTAGAAATAGGACCTGAAAGTATGTAGCTGCGTGCATTTTTACAGCAAAATGCCCTCCCAAAAATTCCAAAACAATGACCCCATGAGCCCACTTTTTGACAATTGAGAAGAACAAATGTCTGTTAGAAACCACAATTTTTAGAATACGGACTGTAGTCATAGCTGCATTTCAACAGCAAATGCCCCAAAAACAAAAAAATCAAACATGACCCTTGAGCCACTTTGAACAATTGTGAAGAACAAATGTCTGTTAGAAACAACATTTTTTTAGAAATAGGAACTTTAGTATAGGCTGTATTTCACAGAAAGAATGCCCCCAAAAATTCAAATACATACCTTTAAGAAGTAAGCCACTTTTGACAATTGTGAGAAACAAATGATCTATTAAAAACCACATTTTTTTAGTGAATAGGACCGTGTAGTAATTGTGCATTTCAAAAAAAATGCGGCATGACCCCAAAACATATAAAAATGACATCTCAGTCACTTGTTAAAGTAAAAAAATTGTGAGAGGAGAAATGCCCACTTAAAACCACATTTCTGTTCCAAAATGACCATGATTATAGCTGTATCTCACAGCCAACATGACTAAATGGGCGATGAATTCTAACGAAGTGGAATTCGTTTAGAATTTCAGAAACTTCGGTTCGGACGAAGTCGGAAGATTGGGGGACTTCGGTGAACGAAGTGTGCTTTTGATTATAAAAACGCTGCGATGCACGATGGCGTTACATTGGGGCAGAAGGAACACGGGAGGAAGAAGGTGCATAGCCTGCATGACAGTGCAGAGAGAAGCCAATCATGAGACCAAGCGGGATATCTGTAGACGTCACCGCACTAGTTATATTCCGGGCGCGGATGCGGGGCAGCTCATACCGCTCTCTACTGTACTGATTAGCGGAAGGTGCGTCGAGGCTGCTTGTAATAGCTCTTACTAGAAGAACTGATTTTTATACAGCGATTTATGGGGGGATTGGTCTCAGCTTGTCTCAGAGACTGCTTTCTCTTAACGTTCAATTTCTGATTGTGGGTATTGGATCTGAAGTCCAGTTGTGCGTACAGTGGCAGCTGCATATACATTTTAATGCTATCTGCTCACAGCACATTGAATATCAAGGGGAATCTAAGCCGTTCCTGTTGTATTTCATTTAATGAAAGCGTTATTACAATACAAATACCACTATCATTTTTTGGCTGCTCAATCTTTCGCGCAATTTACATCCAGGGGTTAATTAAGCGGTTGTCTGCTGCTGGGGTGACTAAATAGAAACCGTCTTTTTTCACGCCAAAAAATACATTTTTCCCTCTTAGCATAATTCACAAGCGAGTAGGTTTCATAACAATTTTTTCTCTTGTTGTGTAGCATAAAAAACACGCCATTGAGTAACACGCTACAAAGCTAGTAGTTTGTGGTTGCTCAATTGTTTGGCGCAATTTACATCCAGGGGGTTAAAATTAAAGCATTGTTTTGCTGCTGTGTGACTAAAATAAACCGTCTGTTCACCTCCCAAAAAATAACATTTTTATTTGTTCCTGTAGTATAATTATCAACCAAGCGAAGGTTTAATTATAATTTTTTCTCTTGTTGTGTAGCGGTAAAAAACATGACATTGTAAAACACGCTACAAAGCTAGTAGTTTGTGGTTGCTCAACTTGTTTGGTGCAAATTTTACATCCAGTGGTTAATTACAAGCGTTGTTCGCTATCTGTGGTGACTAACAGAAACCCTTTATCACCGGCCAAAAATACATTTTTCCTGTAACATAATTCACAATCGAAGGTTAATTACAATTTTTTCTCTGTGTGTAGCGTAAAAAACACACTCATTGTAAAATCTACTAAAGCTAGTAGTTTGTGGCGCTCAATTCTTTTGCGCAATTTCAATATCCAAGGGTTAACTAAGGATAAGTATTTTCTGCACGTGTGTACTCAGTTAAAAGAAAACTTTATTTTTCACCGCCACAGAGAAATTCTGTAGCTATTCATATCCGAAGGTTAAGTTAACCTGTTTTGTGCTTTACATTCATAAATACACAGAGTTTTTAAACAGAACATACAAGTCAATTTTCCTGCCCCATGTTGTGGAGCGCAATTTATATCCAAGGGTTTACCCCCAAGCTTTGTTACTCCTGGGTTTCATTGAAGTCAAATACAGGGTGTGAATTTATCATATACGAGATTACTTCTTTCTCAAACAGTGTCTGTACATTTAGAACAAACATAATGTCAGTCAGAGAGGTGGCAGGCTCTTCACCTGTGATGCAGTTCACAAACCATTCCTGGAGCAGGTCGAGTCGCGAGCACAGCAGGGACGTCGCAGCAGGGGTCATCTCGGTGAGGCCACAACTGCCGCTGATATCTAGCGGCCGTGTGCTGACTACAACCCAAGGGTTTTTCTTGATTGTGGTTTACTAGGTCACCACTTCCTCCCAATGATTATCAGACAACCCCACACAAGAGTCGGTGAACAGTCAGACAACCCAACCGTAGTTGGCATGGCCCGGGAGCGGGTCAGCAGCCCTCATCAGTCCTTCAACCCGCCTCTGTCCCATCCGTTCCTCAGCCAGAGATCTACTATGTGGTCTGGGCTCGGGCGTCCACTATATAGCGAGGATGAACAATTTGAGAGGGCAGTCACAGCTTCTTGGCCAGGAAGAAATGGGCCAAAATTCCCTGCTTCATGCAGTAGGCGGCAAAGTTTAGATGTGGAGAGTGGAAGGGAGGTCATGTTGTCGAGGGGTCAGCCCTCTGCATAGCCAAGTCCGGTGATGAGGACAGCTCAGTGAGATGAACAACACAAATTGATGTTGATGTAGCCGACCGCACTTGGGAGCTGGTGAAGCAAGGGCTACATCATCGGTCAGGAGAAGAGGGCGTCAGCTTGCGCGTCAGGCAGCGGGCGCAGCCAAGCCTGTGGGTTGATGTGGCGCGTGAGTCAGCAGGGTAGAGACCGCTGTGTGAGGTGGGGAGCCAAGACGGTCGGGGTAAAAATAACCCGCTTCGTCAGGTTCCATGAAAGTAGTGGCACAGGGATCAGCGTCGGCAGCGGCGGGGTAGGTAACTCTCAGTTGTGCGAGCGGTTAGGCTCGGTATAAATCGATACTCGGCGGTGTAGCAGTTAGGTGGCTAAGACACTCGGAGGTAGCCGGTGGTTGGGTATATGTAGTAATCTGTAAGCAGAAAGTGAAGCGTGGCCAGGGAGCTGACGTTGGCACACGCGGCCCTGCGGTGAACACATGGACCCAGCGTCACCTCCGGAGGCCTGGGAGTTACGCGTGGCTCAGATGTGGTGGTCCATCTGCAGCCACAGCTAACAGCGAGCAGCAGCAGCAGCGCCCAGTGGCACGCATGCCTTGCCGTCCAGTCAAGGCGTCTCACCACTATGCAGAAGGGAGTGTTTCTCTTTACATCTCCCGGTCCAGATGCTCCTGTCCTCAGGTAGATCATGGCGCAACAGTCGTTCAGCGTGGCGATTGCAACGAGATCAACACGTATGCGTCCGCAATCCAATCTCTAAAGGTGCAGCAGCTGACCGTGGCGCTCCTGTCCAAGTTGTTGGATACTGCAGTGACCCTCCTTTCAAATGGGTGGACTCTGCACCATTCAGAGAAACTAATGTTGCTTGCCGAGGCGAGATGGAGAGTTCCAAGCCGTTATTTCTTTTCCACAAAAGAGGCAGTACCAGCACTTCAGAGTAAATATGTAGAAAATGAATAGTGGGCCAGTCCTTGAGCTTGTATCAGTGTTGGTTCCAAGGTGTCACGGCAGCGCGGACGTCTGGAGCTGTAACTACGGTCTGGGTCAGATATGTCCTTTCAGGCGCAACGGGCGGAATGTGCTTCTGCCCAGGCAGACACATCAACTTGGCTCAGGAGACGCCATCCGCTTTCTCCTCCCCGTTCGTCAATACTGCTGTTTTTGCCGCCGAATGTCTGCCCTTCCTCCTCACTACCTCCCACTCTACCACCAATCTCAGCCTCCACAGAGTACTGCTCCGATAATACCACATGTGTAGGGCATAGCGGTGTCAAGACGCAGTTCTACACCTGGATTGCCTCGGCGAAACCAATGGTCACTACAGGGAGGGGAAGACTGCTCCTCGCCATGCAGTAAGAAAGCGATGTGTGGGCTTTCTCCGCACCAATTGCAAAGTCGGAACCATGGTGACGACCAATGGTGAGGTAAAATGGTGTCCGCGCTGCACCAAGGAGGGATGGTTCTATTGCACCCTGCATGGCACACGTGTTCAACTCTGGTTGTGTAGAAGGTTCCTGAAGTATTCCACACTTAGATCTTCAGAAAATTCTGAAATGGCAGGAAACTGTGTGCATGCTCTTTATCATCTCCTACAAAGCTAGAAACACCCTCCTCCTCGAGTTGCAGTGGCCAGAACGGCCTCCAACAACACACATTCTTATATGCGATGTTTCCACCGTTGGAATTCCAGGCCTGCAAGTGTTGGACCGACTGTTTTGAACAGAGAAAGGCCATTATCGATTTTTTGATTGATCAGGCGGACAGGGAGTGACTCCCCTGTGTAACACTGTTGAATGTCAGCCAGTGGGGGGGGGACAGAGCATTGAGTGAGCAACTGCCGTTTGCTGAGGCCATTCGAGGAGGAGCCACATTAGTTTGTCAGTCGCCAGGGACTACGGGATGAATTAAGATCATTCCACAGTTCTTATCCATGGAACAGATCTGAAAAAATCTGTACCTGGATGGATGTAGACGTGGCGAATACATCTCGCGGCACTACATGAGGTTCCGGTGGGAGTGAAATGGAGGAGGAGGAGGAATTGGGAGCAGAGCATTGTCTGGGTGAATGTGTGGATTTGCTACCCAGGTGACATGAGGGAGGAGCAGGAGCAGCTGGAGGGAGAGTAGATGGAGAGGAGGAAGTCGAGGCTGATGATCCGCAGTGCACCGTGGCAGATATAGACAGTGGAGATGGGGCAGGGAGCCCCTCGGAGTCACTTGTGCAGATGGCCCGCAGCATGCTGATTTTGCATAGCTAAGTGACAGTCCGAAAATAGTCGCAACCGGCAGAGGGGATGGTACTTCTGCTCTCGCACCCTATTGGACCGTGTACCTGCACGTCCAAAATGGGTGACCTTTTTTCCCAGCTATTTTTGAGAGGGAGGACAACTCAAATATTATAGGGAAATCATCTCTCGCCGTAGTCAGTTGGCAGCTGCTATGTGCAGCATCATCCCTCACATACTGACAGGTGTCTGACTAGCGGGGGGTTGTCCTCTGGCGAGCTTACGTTACTACTGCCGCTGGCTGTGGGAGAAGGTGGGTGGGCAGGAGCAGTACTCCAGGCTCCATAGATAAGCGAGAACCTAAGTCTGGAGTCACTGATGAGCAGCTTCCCTTCACCCGCCTTAGTGTGGGGGTAGTCGCCAGCAGCTCAGCAGCTGCATGACTTGGAGCAGTCCCTGAGAACCAACGGTGTGGTGGCGCCTAGCTTAGACAGCACGTCTTCCACCCAAGTTAGAAGATCACACTGGACTACTGGGCAGCGCCACATAAACTGGATGTGTGTCCGCAACTCTGCAGATGTTTGCAGTGGAGAAGCTGTCTGCCCAGGCTCCCCACGCAGTAGTGTGGCATCAGAAGGGTGTTCAGTGCGGCGGGGGCCATGCGTTACCCCAAGGAGAACCCGCTTGTCCTTCGGGAAATGTGGAAGACGAAACTGACCTTTGTCTAAGATGAATCAGGCGTGGATCGCCAGATTTCTCCACAACACCAATGCCTTAGGCGTCAGATACATCAGCATGACGCTCCTTCAACCCAAAACTGTGAGAAATGGAGTCTGGGTTCAATAACTACTGCCCTCAGCGCCAATATGTCTGACTGCCGCCAACCTGCCTGATGCAACATCTGCTGACAGTTTACATCTGCGCACTACCACACATGCTTACCCGGGACTGTATTGCCACCTCATCCACACTCTGTCCTTGTGCCACTCTATGACCTCATGACTGCTGTGCTGTTTGCTAGTGCCTGACATCCAACATGTGTATTTGTGCCCCCACTCATCTGGACCTCTCTTACTGGCATGCTGCTTGTTGTTGCATGCGCTGCGGTTTCACCTACAACACTGTGTCATTGTGCTCTCTATGACCTTAGTGGCTGTTGTCTCCGTGCAGCCGTCACCTCCATCCTGTCATTTGAGCACTCTGTGGCCCTACTTCAAAGTTATTGCCCAACTCCAGAATGGCATTGTGCCACTGCACTGTGTCCTCATGCTTGCTGCTGTGTTCATGACCTCACACTGTGTTTCAATTTTTTTGTGTGCATCACTCTCTGACCTCATGCTGCGGCTGCTGTGAGTGCTGCTGCCGGTCACCTACACACTGTGTATTGTAGCCATTTCTTGACCTCATTGCTGTTGCTCCTCGCCGCTGGTCACCTCCTCTCCCTGTCATTGTGCCATCTGTGGCCTTATCTCTCATTTTTCGCCTCCCTCCAGAATGTTATTGTGCCCACTGGTATGACTATGCTGCTGCCACCTTACAACTCCACTCTCTGTCATTGTGCCTGCTGTGCCTACGTTATTGTGTTTTGCACAACAGAATGTCATTGTTTGCCCACGGTCTGACTCTTTGCTGTTGCCATCGTCGCACTCCACTCTCTGTCATTGTGGAACACTCTGTGGCCTACCTTCTAGTGTTGCCAAGCCTATCAGTAATGAGTCAATTGTGCCACTGTCATGACCACGTCATGCTGCATGCCGTAGATGTCAGCCCTCCACTACTCTGTCACATGGTGCACACTTCTGGTGGCCGTACTCAGGTTTGGGTGCACACACATAGAACAACACTCCAGATATATGTCATGTGACTCTGTCTGACCTGCATGGCTGTATGCGCCATCACCCTCCACACTCTGTCTTGTGCCTACTCTGTGGGCCTACTCAGTTTTTGCCACTCTCACAGGTAATGTCCATTGTGCCATTGTATGACACCTCATGCTGCTGCGTCTCCTTCATTCCCTTGTCATTTTTTTATGCACTCTGTTGGCCAACTAATGTTTTGCACCTTCAGAATGTCATTGTGCTCTGGCTCTGACTCATGCTGCTGCGGTGGCTGCTGCCTTGCCCTCCACTACCTGTCATATGCCACTTCAGGGCCTCTCCTTTTTTGCCACTTCCACACTGTCATTGTGCCACTATATGACCTCATGCTGCTGCGTGCTGGGTTGATGTCGATCAGACAACTTCCCACACTGTGTTCATTGTTCCCACCTCTGTGGCCTACTTCCTGTTTTTGCCACCTTTTCAGAACTGATCATTGTGCCCCCACTCTCATGACCTCATGTTGTTGTGGCTGCCGCCGGTCACCTCCACACTCTGTCACTGATTTTGCACCTGAGCTCCTTAGCTAGTTTGAGGGTCCAAAGCTGGTCGCTGCCATGACTTTATCAGGCTACATATCCCCCTTCAGTTTGTTGGTCAGTTTCTGCCCTCTTAAGTGCCCAAGGAATTTTTATAGTGAAGCGATTCTATGAGCGGCGGCAGTATCTGCGTGTCATACTAAAAACACAACATTGTATGAAGGACAAACCAAGCTCCCTCTGCATTTTATTTAAGCCATGGCTAAACGTTCTACAGCACCCTGCAGGCTCTGTGCTGCTGGAAATACCTGTTTTTTAACGTGATTCATCCCAAGTAATTCGGAACGAAGTTATTATTCTGTCCGGTGGAAAATTCAGGCGAAGTGAGTGAATTCGAATTTTTGAGAACATTCGCCCGCATCTCTTTATAAACACTGACCTCAAAACCATTGACAATGCGAAAAATTTAAGATATCAAGTGAGTAAATTGGAATACGGTTTTGTCATGAAACTTTGGTGTTCTTTTACAGGCTCCACATCGAGCATTAAACCAGCAAAATGATCTTTTTGGACTGAGAATAAAAATTGCAGTAAGAAATGATCATCTGTAAAAAACATTTTTCAAGGAGGGACCATTTCTGTTTGAGTAGGAGGGGAAGTGGGTGTGTGCCACCTTATCCCTTATGAAGTAGATCGGCAACTATCTCGGTGACCTCCGGGCCAACAACATCATCAAAGATCCATGCATGATTCATCTTGATGAATGTCAAACGATCAACATTATCTGTAGGAAAAAGCCGGATGCATTTGTCTGTAAATGTACTCCTCAGCTGTGATGAAGGTCCCTCAGATATGAGAGCTGGCTGCTTGGGCCTTGGACAATCCTCTATGGCGGTGGCAGCGAGAGCTCGGACCATTAGTCCATTTTGGATACCCAGAAGTCAATTGGTTCCGGATACACATACAAAAACATCGGTGTTGGATGCAATAGTCGTGCACCTATGATCTAAGCTGGTCTCTCTGTGTGTTGGGGTTTGTCGTGCCCCTGCATTCATGCGTTGGTGAGGTGGTTAAATAAAGATTGCCAGAGGTCACCCATTGGCTTACTGCACACATTGCCTGCTGCTGCTGCTGCTGCTGCTGGCTGCGCCGCTGCGGCTGCTTGGCACTCTACTGCTGTCACGTCCCGCTGACCATTGTTCCACCGTGACATTTGATGACGTGAAGCAGACGAAAACAGATGTCTCCAGTTGATCAATCTGCAAGGTCTCCATTTCCTGCATTTTAGACTCTCTATTTGGGTGGGTGGAAGGAGAGTGCTGAGTTTGGTTTTGTACTGGGATCCAGGAGGGGGCCCACCCAGTATATCTGTTGTTCATTTGATGGCCTTAATGCGAGGATTATGTTGGAGGAAATGGAAAGCATCCAAAGCACTCTGTGAGTGATGAGCCTTGATTTCCCAAGCCTTCTGGTCGAGGGGGCACTAGCAAAAAACTCATCTTCCTCATCTTCCGTCCTCCAGCCTCAATTGCACCAACCTATTCCATGGCAAGGGTCGGTAACGTCGGTGTTAGAAAACTCCTCCTCCTACCTCTCTGCTTCTCCCCACCCCCCTCCCCCCCTGCACAGCTTCCACACAGCCTGACTTGCTTCAGTGAGCGCACTCTGAGAGCTGATGCGCAGCTTGACCACTATCCCTGGAACCCCGAACCACTGCTAATGAAGACGGATAAATTGTGAAAACTGTCAGGCCTGTGGGATTTTTACTTTTGACGGAGAGATAAAGGCTCCGTGTCACAGGATCCTGTGTCCGTCTCCCCCTCGTCGCTGGCGGGACCTGATGTTCTGAGTGTCCACGATCTTCAAGAACTAAGATCACCACAAAGCTCATGCTGACAAGTGCATTGTTCGTGCTGACCATTGTGGTGGCTTACTTCAAAACTGGCAAGGATGGTGCAGAGCTCTCTTTCACATGACCTCCACTCTCGGTGGCTAATACACCCCGAGGTCCGCACCATTGCATTGTCAGATGGCCATGCTGTCATTTCGTACTGCGTAATGGCATCTGCACTGCTGTCACAATAGCTGGAGCTATGTGGAGTGTGGAATTCACAGCGTGTTGCCACGTCAAACAATGAGCCTGTGACATGGAGGCGAGCTGACGCTGCAACGCAGCCAGGCGGGATGAAGAAGGGTCGCGGAATGTCGGGGAAGTGCGAACACTCAGACCTCGAGTCTTAACTCTGTCAGGCAGGCACTAGCACCCGGGTAGCGCTATTAGATAATTTCTGGCGACGTGCTTACTTTGATCATGTTCCAGGCATGGGATGTGCTCATGGACGACCGATGTTAAGGGCGGCCAGCAGATTCGCCGTTTATCCGCACTCCTCCTTGAACTGGAACTCAAAGGTTACTTGTCACCACAGCCAGCGCTCGGTCTGGTGCGGAGAGCTCCGTCTACAAGCTCCTGACTGTGTTGGCACGGTCGCACATAAACAGATTAATTCAACCACGGCTGGGGGTTTTTCTCTGGGCACGTGATGCCACCAGAGGACCTTGGGGGAAGGCCCTGCACCATCCCTGCGGTTTTGAAGAGCATGCCGGCCGAGCCTGAGAGCCACCACCATGAGACATCCACCCAGCTCACACAGTGAGCTGTCACAGGTTATAGCGGCCTTGGCCTGTGCTTACTAGTCCATGTGTTCCCCGGTGGTCAGAAGGGACTTTTCACAGACACAGATGCAGACAACGCGCTGATAATTTTAGATGACACATGGCTGGCCAGGGCAGGGACGGCTTTTCTGGCAAAGAAATCCTGCTGGCATCTGGTATTGGGGGCAGGCAAGGGCCATGATGGGGCGGAACCCATCTGTGTCCACCAGACGGAAGGCAACATTTCCAAGGGCCCAAAAGCCTGGCAATCCCGACATTCGGGCTTTTGTGCTTTGAGGATGGTTTTGGGTTAAAGTGTTTTTCTCTGCTCCCAAACCTGGAAGACCAGAAGGCTGGCTGCTAGACTGGCCGCTGTACGCCGGTGCAGGTCGTCAAACTGGCGGAAAGGAGAAGGTGTAGGATAGGGTCTCTGGGGGTGCTGGTGGTACTCGGGGACGGTGGAGGCTGAAGGGTAGGCTGATCCCTGATCATGACTCTGAGAGAAAAGGGGCAGCTGAGAACGCTTGGTGGTGGTGGAGGAGGAAGGGGGAGACCAGAGGGTGTGACAGTTGTTGGAAGCCCGGCATCGGTGTGGCCTTTTTTGGCCGTGTTGCCTCCATTTCAACTCATGCATTCGCTGCATGTGACTAGACATGTTGGTGGTGGTTAAACATATAAGATTCTTGCCTCTACTGATGCGTTTAAACAGGCAAAGGCGGCATATGACATCGCTGGGTAAAATCAGAGGCTTGCTCAAAGAAGGCCCAGGCTTGAGAGGTCCTGGACCTTATTGACGGCGATAAGCGAGGAGCGAGGTTTTCGCTGACCATGGCTGACGGAATCATGTCAGCGGACTTCTGCAACCGCCCTCTCCCTTTTTGAGGCGGGACCCGTACTAACACTACCTCATCATCTTCCTCCTCGTCCAGTGATGAAGCGCTCGCAAGCAAATTCTGCTGAAAGACCATGTTGGATCCGCAATGTCGTCATCATCATCATCAACACAGGTGACTGGTCGTCCTGACATCTGCATCCAGGAGCTGCGGCTACAAGCAAGAGGGACTGTAAGGCGTTGCCGACCACGCGGGGTTTTTGCCGATTGACCGGCTCCTTCTCCCCCTCTGATGGCATCAGTAACTGGGCATCAAGCAGACAAAATCCCCTCCTTGGACTCTTGATCTTTTAACAGCCTTCTGACCCCAACCGCATTTTGTCATCAAAGAGGGGCTTCAGAAAATGGATTTTCCACAGTGTTGGGGTACACGAGTTGACATTTGGCTGCCTATGCTTCATGTTGGACGGATGCTGATGAGCTGATGACGACATTTGTGGCCATGACTTGAGGACGAGGAGGTAAGACTGCTGGATGCAGGTGCATTAACCACTGAAGGACAGATTGGCGACGCTGTTCGTTACTGAGATCCACAGGGCCCTGACCCAGCGATGACAGGCCTGACGGTCCTGCAACCGACGATCCCCTGGCTTGCTTTTTGTCCCCAGCACTGGAAGGAGCACCTCTCTCTGTACCTCTACCTCCATGTCCCTACCCCCCTCTTTGCTCGTTTACCACCTGCATTTCGCTCCATGTTCAGAAAGAAAAAAATTTGAGAAGGTATGGAAGAGTTTTGAAAGTCTCTTATTAAAAAAATGGGAAATGACAGCTATTCTTAAATCCCTCTAATTTCCTACAGCCAACTGGGATTAGAAACTGAAATGTTTCTTGCGAATACCTGTGATATGCGGTTTGGTGGAAGAACGGTAAGACAAAATCAACAGTTTCCTCCTTCAGTCCCAGGAATTACAAATGCCCAGTAAACGGGGAATTAATAATTTTCAACAAAATATCATACAAGTGCGCTATTTGCGCCAAACTGAGATTAAACCCGAGCCCAATAAAAGATCAGAAGTTACACGGATGAGAAATTCGTTTTTTGCCCGCAATGACAAAAGAGAACAGTTGCTAGAAAAATTTTCTATCAGAATTGTCGTACAACGTGGCTAATTGAAAAAACTAGGCCGCACCACGTGCAATACAGCTATTTAAAAACAATTCGGATAATAAATATTAGGTAATTTTTGCACCTATCAAATACACCTGCGGTGACGACAAAATTGCTGTATTCAAATTTAAAGCTCAAAGGGGGATCAAAGAACAAAGCTGCCTGCGCCAAAGTGAAAAAACACCTAAACTGAAATAATACGGAATAATAAAAGGTATTTTTTGCACCTAACAAATACACCTGCGGTGACTACAAAATTTCTGTATTCCAATTTAAGTTCTAAGTGGATCTATGAACAAAGCTGGCCTGCGCCAAAGTGAAAAAAAAACACCTATCTGAAATGTATACGGATAATAAAAGTGGAATTTGCACCTATCATAAACACCTGCGGTGACTACAAAAAATTTCTGTATTCAAATTTTTAAATGCAAGGTGGATCTAGATAGAGATGGCGAATTTCTCAAAATTCGATTAGGGCACTTCGCCGAGTTTTCCGACAAAATTCGTTTCGTTCCAAATTTCTTTGGCAGAATCGCATTAAAAAGCAGCTATTTCCAGGGTGCACAGAGCCTGCAGGGGGCTGTAGAACGTTGTGCCATGCTTAAATATGCAGAGGGAGCTTGGTTTGGTCTTCATACAATGTTGTGTTTTAAATATGACACGCAGATGAACTGCGCCGCTCTTAGAATCGCTTCACTATAAAAATCCCGGGCACTTAAGAGGGCAAAACTGACCAAAAATATCAAGCGGGAATGTAGCCTGATAAAGTCACCCAGCAAAAGCGGGAAAAAAAACAAGCTGAGAGCCGGGGTTTCACTTTAGGACAGAGTGTGGGGGTAGGGCGGCCCCAGCAGCATAGGTCAGGCAGGGGCACAAACATTTCGAGGTGGCAAAAACAGGGCCACAGAGGGGAAAAAAACAATGACGGAAGGGAGGAGGGGCAGCAGAGAGTCAGCAGGGGCACAATGACTTTCTGAGGGGAAAAACGGGGAACCAGGGGCCCAAAACCCAAGTGGGAAAGGAAGGGCGGCAGCACAAAATAAAGGGGGGCCAAAAAAAAACAGTTTTAGCCACAGAGGGGCACAATATACAGTTGGAGGTCACACAAGCACAGAGATCGGCAGGGGCACAATGACTTTCTGGGGCGGAAAAACAATTAGGCCACAAGGGCCACAATGATACAGTGGGGAGGAAACAAACAGCAGCAGCAGAATCAGGCAGGGCAAAATGAATTCTGGAGGCGGCAAAACATATTGGGCCACAGAGGGCAAAAATCACACATTGGGAGCACGGGGGCAGCATATGAATCAGGCAGGGGCACAATGACATCTGTGGGCGGCTAAACAGTATTGGGCCACAAGTGCACAATATACAGTTGGAGGCACGACACAGCACATGAATCAGGCAGGGCACATGACATTGGAGGGGGCAAAACAGATTAGGCCACGATGCAAAATCACACGTGGGGGTCACCGGCAGCAGTAGAACAGGCGGGGCCAATGACATTCTGGGGGCGGCTAAACAGATTAGCCACAGAGGGGCCAATGAACAGTGTGGAGGTCACGACGCCAGCATGAATCAGCAGGGGCAAAATGACTTTTCGGGGCCCAAAACATTTAGGCCAAGAGGGGGCCAATCACACGTGTGGGCCACCCAGCACACATAAACGGGCATGCCAATGCATTCGGAGGTGGCAAAACATGGGGCCCGCGGGGCAACGGGAGGGAGAGGGAGTACGGGGGCAGCACATAGGTCGGGGATGGCACAATGCACATGGTGGGGGGGACTTTGGCAGCAGCCAAGCACCAGAGGTCAACCCAAAACAAAACACATGTGGATGCAGGGCAACAAAACACAGCAGCATCATAGGTCATAGAGGGCACAATAAGAGTTTTGAGGTGGGGCAATCCATCCCGGGAAAAGATGGTGGTAGGCAGATGGAAAACTGTCAGCAGAGTTGCATCAGGCGGGTGGCGGCATCAAAATAGTGGCGAGGCGGGTAGTTTGAACCCAGACTGACCCTAAGGCATTGGTGTGTAAAAACCGGCCGATCCATCTGATTCTCTTGACAAGGTCGTCTTCCCATTTCCGGGACAAGGGTTTTCTCCTTGGGTAATGAGGCCCCCCCCCCACTGAACCCCCCCTGATGCCACACTCGGGCCGGCGGACACTTCTCCACTGCAAACTCGGAAAGTTGGGGCCCACACACCCATTTGGCTGCCCATATCCCGATCTTCTAACGAGGTGGCAGAGTGCGCCAAGTAGGCCAAAACCCTGTTGGTTTTCAGCGCTCCGGCCCGTTTCGCGCTGCTGGCGACTGCCCTCCCAAAAGCGGGTGAAGAAGCCTCTCAGTGACTCCAGACTTAGGTTACTACTGATGGAGCTGGACTGCTCCTACCCCCCACCCCGCAGCAGCCCGGCAAGACGGAGCCTGAGAACCCCCCCCGGTCAGACCTGTCGGGGAGGACGATCCGCACATAGGCAGCAGCCAAAGTTCGGGGACCCAAGAAATTTGATTTGTCTTCCCCTCTAAATAGCGGGGAAAAAGGCCCCCAATTTTGACGGTAGCGAGGGCCCAAAAGGGGTGGAGAGCCAAAGTCACCCCTGGGGGATGCTGACTACGGCTGTCACTAGCCAGGCAAATAAGCATGCTGCGGGCCATCCCCCAAAGTCTCCGAGGGGCTCCCTGCCTCCATTTCCACGTAACGCACGAGTTTGGGGGGCACTGCCTGCTTCCCATCCCATCCACCTCCCCACTCTCCTCCCCCCTCTTGTCACCGGGGTAAAACCCATCTTCACCAGCAAGTCTGCTCCAATGTCCTCCCCTCCTCCCCCATTCAGTCCCCACCGACTCATGGCCACGAGAGAGTCGCCACGTCTCCACCCCCCGCCCAGACAGTTTTTTCAGCATCTGTTCCAGGACATGAAGCAGTGGAATGATGTTATTCATCCCGAAACCGGGGCGACTGACAAAAAACGTCCCTCCTCGAATGCCCAACAAAGGGGCAGGTTTCACGCATGAGCTCCACGGGCTAACATAAAAAGTTACACGGGGGTACTTTTTGTCTGCCGGGATCATCAAAAATCGTTAAGGGCCTTTCCTTTCATACAGTGGGCCAACATTGCGGGCTGAATTCCAGCGGTGGAAAATCACATATCAGGTGTGTTGGGGAACCTTTCTGCACTCGAGGAGGGGTTCCGGGCTTTGTACGAATATAAGTGCATCACAGTTTCCTGGCCATTTCGAATGTTCTGAAGATCTTTGGGAAGACTTCAACCTTTCACAACCAATTGAACAGGGCCCATTAGGGGCAGGGACCACCCCTCCCGGTTGAGCGCGGCCCTGTTCCCCCCTTTGTCCATCACCATGTTTCGTTTTGCAGTTGGCGCGGAAAACCCACACACGATTTCTTCTGCGGACGCGGAGCATTTCCTCCCCGTGGACTTCGTTCCCCCGACAAGCCGGGTTAAACGGGGAAACACCCTGGCCCTACACATGGGTATATGGAGCGTACTTGGGGAGCTGAGTTTGGGGTTGGTGGAAGGAGGGGCGGACATTGCGCAAAAGCACATTTGAAAAAGTGGAGGAGAAAGCGCGTCTCCGTCCAAGTTTTTTGGTGTCCGGGCTGGGAAAGCACATTCACCCAGGGCCATAAAGGACATGTCTGGCCCGACCGTAGTTCAGCTCCAGACACCCGCTCCCCTGCACTTGGAACAAACCGAAAACCCAAAGACTACCCCACCTTCTGTTCTACATTTTTAAAGTGCTGTACCCCTTTTTGGAAAAGAAATTACGTTTGGAACCTCCACTGGGTCGGACAACCCCTTATTCTCGAAGGTGCAAGTCCCCATTTGGAAAGGGGGGGACTGCAGTACCGCAACTTGGACGGGAGCACGGTCAGCTTTTGCCCCTTTAAAATGTTGACAAACTGTTGTCCTTTACAATCGCCTCGCTGAACGACTGCTGGGCCATAGACGAGAGCAGGAGCATCGGGACGGGGAAAGAGTCAAAGAAAACGCTCCCTTCTGCAAGGTGGTGGACCTTACTGCTGCAATGGCATGCATGCCAGGGGCTCTGGCGCTGTTGCTGCGCGGGCAGGATGGCCCACCACATTTTCCCCACGTTTTCCCCACCACCGGATGTGAGCGCTTTTTGACGCAGGCCTGGTGCCCAAATTAGCCCCTGGCCCCCGCTTCACTTTTTCCCCCAGATTCTACATAACCCATATTCGGCTCCTCCGGGGTTTAGCAAGAAATGCCACACCCCCGAGTATCGGGGTTTTAACGCCAACGCTCCGCAGAGTGACTACTGCCCCGCTGCCTGCGACCCCCGGGGCTACTTTCTTGGACCTGCGAAGGGGTTTTTTACCCCGGGCCGCTTGCTCCCGACCCACACGCTGCTACCTGCGACTCACGGCCACACAACCCACTTGCTGGCGCCTCTGCCTGACGCGCAAGCTGCGCCCCCCTTCTCCTGACGATGATGAAGCCCTTGCCCACCCGGCTCCCCCCGTGCGGGCGGCACATCATCATCATTTTTTGTTTTCATCCACTGCTGTCTCATCACCGGCTTGGGACCAGGCTGACCTCCACAACATGACCTCCCATACCACTCTCCACATCTATACTTTCCCCTACTGCAAGAACAGCGAATTTTTGGCCCATTTTCTTTGCGCCAATAGCTGCTTTCGCCCTCCTCAAAATTTTTCATCCCCTAAAAGTGGGGCTGAGCCCCGACCACAAAATAGATCTCTGGTGAGGGAACCGGGTGGGGGAAGGCGGGCTGAGACAGGGGAGGGCCCCTGACCCCCCCTCCCCCATGCCAACAAATGGTTGTCTAGGTCCCACCACTCTTGGCTGGGTTGTCAGATTCACTGAGAAAGAAAGACCCAGTCAACCAACAAAAACCCTTGGTTGCTGAACAACACACGCCGCTAATGACAGCGGAGTTGTGGGCCCCACCGATGACCCCTGCTGCACTCCCCTTTTCTGTGCGCGATCTAGGGCCCGTTCCAAAATTTTTTGTGCCACCCACTCGCAGGTCAGAGCCTCCACCCCTCTGTCTGAAAACTGTTGGTTTAAAAGTACAGACACGTTTTTATGAAGAAAACGAAAAAAAACACCCTGTTTTTTCTCCAAATGAACCCCTAACAAACTTGGGTAACCCTTGATATAAATTTCGCTCCACAAAACAGGAAAAAATTTTTCTTTAGGCTTTAAAAACACTGTGTGTTTTACTAAATGTAAAAGCACAAACAGCTTTTAAAAACCCTTTTTCATAATTAGGGTACAAAAAATATATATATTTTTTTGGGTTGAAAAAGCGTTTTTTGGGTCACACACCACAAAACAACCTAATTAACCCCGGGTTAAATTGCGCAAAAGAAATTACCCCACAAACTATACTTTTTACGTTTACAATTGCGTGTTTTCTACCCACACAACAAAGAACAGTTTTTAATTTAAACCCTTTGCTTTGAATTAGGCTACAGGAAAAATCTTAAAATTTGGCTTTAAAAAGGGCGGGTTTTTTTTGCACACACAGCAAAAAAACGCTTAATTTAACCTCTGGGTGTAAATTGCCCAAAAATTAGCCCCCCAAAAATATACTTAGTACGTTTACAATTCCGTTTTTCTACGCCACACAACAAGAAACAGTTTAATTTAAACCCTTTTCTTTAATTAGGCTACAAAAAATTTTATATATTTTGGCTAAAAAAAGGTTTTTTTTTTGCAGCAACCCCCCAAAAAAATGCTTAATTAACCCCTGAGTAAAATTTCGCCCAAAATATTTAGCCCACAAACTAGTAGCTTTGTACATTTACAATTGTGTGTTTTCTACCCACACAACAAGAGATACAGTTGAAAAAACCTTGTTTGAATTGGCCAGGGAAAAATTAAAAAATTTTGGCGTTGAGAAAACATTTATTTTTTCCCCACCAGCAAAAATGCTTAATTTAACCCCCCGATTTAAAATTTCGCCCAAAAAATTGAGCCCAAAACCATACTTGTACGTTTTATAATTGCGTGTTTTTCTACCCACACAAAAAAATGCAGTTGAAAATTAACCTTTGCTTGTGTTTAGGGACAAAAATTTAATAAATTTGCGTTAAAAAAGACGGTTTTTTTGGGGGGACACCCATAAAAAAATGCAATTAACCCCGGATTT
Organism: Phyllomedusa bahiana; assembly: GCA_025379985.1. Classification (NCBI taxonomy): domain Eukaryota; kingdom Metazoa; phylum Chordata; class Amphibia; order Anura; family Hylidae; genus Phyllomedusa; species Phyllomedusa bahiana. The sequence goes on along the minus strand of JAODAL010006489.1, from coordinate 64,415 downwards.
TAAATTCGCCAAAAAATTGAGCCCCCCAAAAAAATAGCTTTGTACGTGTTACAATGGGTTTTCTAGCACACAACAAAGATACGTTTTAAATTTAAACCCTTTTCTTTTGAATTTGGCTACAGGAAAAATTTTTATATTTTGGGGGTTGAAAAGACGTTTATTTTTTTTCACACACCAGCAAAACAACGCTTAATTTTAACCCCCCGGATGAAAATTTCGCCAAGAATTTGAGCGCACAAAAATATTTTTTCGTTTACAAATTCGTTTTTCACGCCCAAACAAGAGAAAAGTTGAATTAAACCCTTTGGGTTGTAATTAGGGTAAGGAAAAAATTTTTATATTTTTGCGATGAAAAACGGTTTTTTTTTTTTCACACACCAGCAAAAAAACCTTAATTTAACCCTGGAGAAATTGCCCAAAGAATTGACCCCCCAAACTAGTAGCTATTTGCGTGTTACAATTCCTTTTTTTACGCCCCAAAAAAGGGGGGGGGGGGGTTTTTACCCCGGTTTTGGGGAATTAAAACCTTTGCTTGTGAATTTTTAGGGTACAGGAAAAATTTATATTTTTTTTTTTTGGCGTTTAAAAAAGGTTTTTTTTGGGGCAACACCCGCAAAACAAGCTTAAAATTTAAACCCCCGGATTAAATTGCGCCAAAAATGACCCCACAAAATAGTAGCTTTAAACGTGTTACAATTGCGTGTTTTTTACGCACACAACAAGAGATACAGTTGTAATTAACCTTTCTTGTATTTAGGCTACGGAAAAATTTATATATTTTTCGTTTTAAAAAACGGGTTTTTGGGTCAGCACACCACAAAAAAATGCTTAATTTTAAACCCCCGATGTAAATTGCGCAAAAATTGAGCCGCACAAACTAGTAGCTTTGAGGTGTTACAATGCTGCACGCCCACAACAAGAATACATTTAATTACCTTTCTTGTGATTGGCTACAGGAAAATTTTTATATTTTCTTGAAAAAGCTTTCTTGGGGCAAACCCACAAAAAACACTTAATTAAAACCCCCGGGTGTAAATTGCCCAAAAAATTGAGCCCCCCAAAATATAGCTTTGTACGTTTACTTTCTGTTTTTTACCCCACACAACAAAGATACAAATTTTTTAAATTAACCTTTGCTTTGAATTAGGGTACAGGGAAAAAATTTAAATTTTTGCTTGAAAAAGACGTTTTTGCCCCACACCACAAAACAACCTTAATTAACCCCCGGGTGTAAATGGCAATAAATTACAGCCAAAAAAAGAGGTATTTGTATTTTAAAAAACCGTTTCTTTTAAAGAAAAACAAACTCTTAATTTTCCCCCTTTAAAATGATATGCCTCAGGGACGCACACTGATTTAAGATCCAATACCCCAAAAAATTAGAAATAGAACATTAAAGAAATCCCTGAGACAACTAGACACCCCCAGAAATCCTATTTTAAAAATCAAATTTTTCAGTAAGGCTATCAGCCCGGCAGCACCTTCCCTGATAGACAGTGGAATGTCTCCCACGTCGCCCCGACTTATTATGCGGTGACGTCCCCGAACCGCCGCTCTGATGGCTTCATCCTACACATGTCATGCAGGCTATGCCCTTTTTCCCCCAATGCTTTGCCCCATGTACGCCATGTGCCGCAGCCCTTTTATCAATCAAAAACACACTTCGTTCACCCGAAAACCCCCCAAAGTTTCCCTTTGTTCCGAACCGAATTTTCCTAAATTCAAACAATTCCCCTTGTTAGAATCGATTCCCCATCTCAAACTTAACAAAGCGCCGCCCAAAGGGGAAAAAAAACCTATCTAAATGTATACAATAAAAAAAAAGGATTTTTTTGCAACACAAATACACCTCGGGGACGCAAAATTGGGTCTATTCAAATTAAGGGAAGGGGATCTATGAACAAACTGCCTCCCAAAGTGAAAAAACACCATCAAATTATACAAAAATAAAAGGGGAGTTTTTCACCCACAAAACACCTCGGACACAAATTTTTTGTATTCCCCAAAATTTAAGGGGAAGGGGATCTTGAACAAACTGGCCTGCCCAAAATGAAAAAAAAAAAACCCGTCTGAAAGTATATGGGTAAAAAAATGGGGTTTTTCACCTTCAAATACACCTGCGTGACACAAAATTGCTGTATTTTAAAATTTAAAGTCAAGGTGCTCTATGGCAAAGCTACCCGCAAAGTAAAAAACCCTACGAAAAGTATACGGATAAAAAAGGTATTTTTTTCACCTACCAAATACACCGCGGACTACAAAATTTCTGTATTTAAATTTAAGTGCAAGGGGGATCTATGAAAAAACTGGCCTCCCAAATTTTAAAAAAAAACCTACTGAAATTTACGGATAATAAAAAGGGGGTTTTTCACCTACAAATACCCTAGGGTGACTACAAAAATTTGGATTCAAATTTTTAAAAGCAATGGCTTTTGGGCAAAGCTGGCCTGCGCCAAAGTAAAAAACACCTATCGAAAAGTATACGGGCATAAAGTGAGTTTGCACCCATCAAAAACATCCGTGACGACAAAATTGCTGTATTCAAATTTTAATGAAGGTGGGCCATGACAAAGCTAGCCCGCCAAAGTAAAAAACCTTCTAAATGTAAACGATAATAAAAGGGATTTTTTTCACCTACCCAAAAACACCTCTTACACAAAATTGCTTATTCAAATTTAAGTCAAGGTGTCTATGAACAAAAAAGGCCTCCCAAATTGAAAAAACACCTATCTGAAAATTTTACGGATAATAAAAGGGATTTTTTTACCTACAATTACCAAAGGTGCTACAAAATTCTTTTTTTCAAAATTTAAATGCAAGGGGCTCTATGGGCAAAGCTGGGCCGCGCCAAAGGAAAAAAACCTATCTGAAAAGTAACATCATAAAAATTTGGATTTTTGCAACCCATCAAAACATCTGGGTGACGCAAAAAGCTTTTATTCAAAAATTTAAATGCAGGCTGCACAACATACAAGTTAATATTTCCCCAAAAACGGGCCCCAAAAAGGTTAATAAAAACCCATTGCAATGCAGGGTCTAAACTCAAAAAACACAGTCTGGGGCCGCAAAATATCCACTCTCCTCAAAAAGATCCCTGTTTTTCCCGCCGTTTTCGCCCCGGGCCCAGCCCCCGCCCCCCCCCCCCCCCCCGCACTGTACAGCACTAGATGCTCCCTTTAAAATTCCACCCCTAAGTAACAAAATCCCCCAAATTTCTAATCAATTTAAATTTCAAAGGGTTCAAAAGCTAGAAGAAAAGCCCTTTGTGAACAAATAAACAAATTTTGCTGAGAGCTGTTTTGACGGGAAAACCAAGCTCACGCCCTTCTCTTATGAAAACACAGCCACACACTGATCATGAAGAGGAAGGGCTGTTCTATGTAAAAACGGTCAGGGGGTTTTTTCCACCCAATGGGCAACCATACACATCCCATTCATGACATCACACACCCGCCCCACCCCTCCCTTCAAATTCTGTAAGCTGATTTTTGGGCCGCCAAAATGAAAAGGAAACCCAAAAGGGCCCGGGGAAAATTAAATAGTTTTTGCACAGATCCAACCTAAATTATCCGTGATCAAAAAAAATCCATAAACCAAAAAAACCGTGCCGATTTCAACTTTGTCGAAAAATAATCGTTAAAACCCTAAAAGCCAAAAATTCGTGTAAACCCAATCTGTTTTAAATGGTGAAAAAGGGGAAATAAAACTCTTTTGTTTGCTATGTGGGTTTTCCCAAACCCTCCTGTTTTGGTTTTTTTTACTGCCCGGCTGAAATACCAGGGCCCCAGGTTTTGCGTTCCCACTTCATTTATTTTGGTAAATTTTTTGACCCTTTAATTTAAATTGCGATAAGTGAAGGGTAAAGTGATTCTAAAGGGGCCCCCCTTTCATTGCTTTGCCCCATACAAAAATTCCCCGGCATTTTTTCCCCAAGGCAAAACCACGTTTACCTATCCCTTTTCTTCAGGGCAAAAAAAGTCCCCAAAAATAAATACAGTCTCTCTGCAGCCCTAAAAAATAGCTCTTTTTTTTAATTTTTTGATTTCATTCAAAAATTTAATTTCCCAGAAAAAAAATTTAAATTTTTTTAAAAAATTTCGTTTCATCTCAAATTTCCCTTTTTGCTGGGACTTGGGGTGAAAACCGGGGAGAAAATTTTTTTAAACCCCAAATGCACAAAAAAATGAGGGGGGGAAACCCCCAATCCCATTTTTTTAAAAATATTTTTAACCAAATTAAAATTGAAATTCAAAAAAAATAGGAAATCCCAATGTAATCAAAAAACTTTTTTTTTTTTTTTTTTTTTTTTAAATGTTGGGGTTTTTTCCCCCTTTTCCCTCATAACAAAAACCTTGCAGCGAAAAGGCTTTATTTTACCCAGCGGGGGAAATTTTTAAAAGGGGGTTTCTTGGCCCCTTTACCCGCAAAATTTAAAAACCCGGGCCTCACACCCACTCCTTTTAAATTTTAAGGGGGACATTTTTTACAGTAACCCAGCTCCTTTCAGTACCCCCTTGCATTGGGTACTGGGGTAATAGAGACCAAAGATTAGCATCAGCCTTGAGGAGGCAAAAAACACTGCATTTATGCACGAAGCCCCATTTGCTTTTTAATGTCCCAGGCATTTTTCCCAGACACCCCCTTTCCTTTAGCCCCCCAGGATTTATTTTGATAAAAAAAAACATAACACAACACAAAAATATTTTATCTAAATAAACAATCCCGCTAATAACTTTTCCTTTTGATAAATTTTTTTAAATTAATGGGTTTCAAAATGTTGGTCAAATTTGGAAGTCCAAATGAGTTTTGTCATAGTTTTAGCGAAACAAAACTGTTTTAACAATAAAAAACACTAAAAATCAGGATTACAGTACAAAACTACATCCTCTACACCCCCTGACGATCACGCCTGTAGCTTCTAGTGGGTAAAAGGGATGAAGTTTAACCTGTAAAAAATTTATTTTTGATAAAAAAAAAAAAGGACGATAGGGGGTCCCGCTCACCTCTATAATTTCAGGATTAAAGGGAAACACACCCTTTTTGCACGGTCCCCGCTCCAGTCCCGCAGAGTAAATAGCTTTAATTCAAATAACGGTTTTGGGCCAGTGAAAAAGGGGGCTTTTTACCAGAAAATTAAAAAAATGATAAAATCCCCAATTTTATTGGGGGGCCCCCTGGGCAAAAACCAGGGACGTCCTCGGGGAGACAGGGTGACACCCAAAAACTGCTTAACCCTAGACACAAACCCAAACCCAATTATTGACGGCAGTTAAATCCCCGAGTTATACCCTGTTAAACTGTGCCCCCAAACCGCTCCCCCCAACCCCCACCTCCCCAATGCTTTTTAGAAGCCTTTTGGCCCTACACAAAAAAACAACCCCCACTTAAACTCCCTAAAAACCCCCCACAAACCCTCCCAACTCCACACCATAGTCCCCCCACCTTTCCCTCTATCTCCCCCCTGGGAAAAATTTTGGAAGAGGGGGCACAAATAGTTTTGGGCTGGGAAACGTTTAAGAATTCTAAGATTTTGTATGGAAAATTTCTGCAAGGGGCAAGTTTGGGGGACCAGGAGGAATTCAACATGGCAGTCTAAACCGGATGTAGAAAAAAAGAAAGTAAACAACTCCCATGAGAGAAGATGTCACTGGATGTAACTGTACCGTAATCAAAAATTCTTTCCCGAGGGACCTGCAATTACCCAAAGCCCACTAACCCCTAGAATTTGGGCACTTTTAAGGTGGCAAAATTGGTATTAAATTGGGTGGTTTTGATTCAAAAACAGTTTGACGGCATCTCCCATCTTTTCTAATGCTGAATAGGCTATCTAACCTCCAGGAAAGTTCGGTGACCCAAATTTTCCCAAAAAACTTTTTTTCAATTTTGCCTGTTAAAATGGGCATATGGTTTGTGCAAATTCTGGTCGACTGCATTCCCCCACAGGTCATGGTCTCCCTGAAATCCACTTTTAAATGTTAGTAAGTATGTTTTAAAATGTTTTTGCGTCGTGCCAGGAAATGTTTTGTTTAACTGGGAAAGGATGTTCATCCAGAACCACTCCAGGTTGGTTCACAACCTGCTCAGTGACTTTGCAAATGGAAATAGTCAAAATATTAACAATAAAGAGAACTGATATCTTTCTCCTTTCCCCTGCCTTCTTGGTGGGTCTATTTTTTAATTAATCTTTGGGCCTGTGATCCCCCTGCTTTTCCCATTTCCCAGTCACCAATCACTTGTCTTTTGCTTATTAACTGACATGAATAGCTTTGTGTTAGCATACTGCAGTATGTAATATATAGTGTAGGATCCATGCCTTTTTTCTGAATGTTGTGCCCTTGTCCCACAAAGTATATATGCAATATGTATTATACTTTGTTCTGGCTACTGCTACATTGCAGTAGATGTATCGTATGTTTGTTTTTGAGGACAAGAGACGTTATTGCAGCCCTTTTCCACTCACTTTGAAGCTGGCAATTGGATTTTGAGCCTGTAGAGGAGTAGACTGCAAAAATGCAGGTAATATAATGTCCAGAAATTGTGTCACTACTCTTATTTGCAGATGACCAGTGCTGTTTTAAGTTCTACAGTAATGGAAATTTGATCCAATAGTCCCCCCGATCCATAGGGTGTGTAGTGCAGTTTAAAAATTTTCCTTGTCCCCGGGGCTGGGAGCAGAGATAGCCTTGGGGGCCTTAGAGGGAGACCTTAGATGGACAGAGATAGTATGGCCCAGGTCCAAAAGGGACACACTGGAGAAAATATCCCTGCTGGATGGAGCCCAAGGGAGAAGCTACTTCTTCAAGTGGCCGCAAAGAGAGGGCAAGACCCTCATGCAGTAATCCAATGCCCTACAGGAAACGTTTAATGAAATGGGCGGTGAAAACCGAGTGGGGCCCTGGGGGGCTCTCTGGGAAAAAGGATAAAACTAAAGACCAGTTCATAGTGGGAAATTATAATGAAGTCCTTACGGAACAAATCGTATGTTTGTGTTTGATGACTCATTAAAATATAGCTATTTTTAATAAACCTAAACAGCCCCTTTACGAGGGTGACCTTTTGAGGAGTTTTTTAATTTCTAGTATGGGTATTTTCTTTTTTCTGGTTGCTGTGTACAAGAGACGTTATTGCAGTCCTCTCACTTTGGAGCTGGCAATTGAATTTTGACCAGTGATGTTTTAAGTTCTACAGTAATGGAAATTTGATCCAATAGTCCTCCTGATCCATAGCTTGCCATGCAAACTTCTGATGTAATACCAGAGCCAAATATTTCAAGGAAATTATATTGTGTGTTTTGTGTGAAAAAATGCTCGAAAAATTGAAAGGGGAGCTTTGATTGCTTGCTATGGACAAGAAAGAAAGTCTTTAACCCAAAACATTTTACATAAATGTCCCCCCATGCTTTGCCTTCTCCTTTAGACTTTTGCACATTTTTGGTGTGCGTAGTGGGTGATGTTTAATGTATGTAGTTTTTCGTTGCCCCCACCCCCCCTAGTTGCCTGTCCCTGAGCACATCTCTGCTTTGGGATTCTGTACCACGTTGCACCCAGGCCCCACAGAAGGTACCACCTGGGAGTCCCCACCCACCACAAAAACGAATTGGCTTGCACCACCACGGGGAGACCAGGAGGCTCCTTAAACCCCGTTTCCTGACGTGGCTTATACTATCGCTTGCGGTGGTCCGGCAGATTCACTCCATAACTGTAACACTTTCTTTAACGGAAAAGTACCAGCAATTTTATCATGTGTGTATATATATCATGTTGGTATATATTTTTATAATACACACTTTTACATGGCTTCTTTGGGAGAAGAGAGTTTGCTGGCTGTGTTTTTTGTTGTTTTTGGGGGAAAAAAACGACGGAAAAAGAAATCTGCAATATCCAGAAAAAAAAGAGCATGACCACCTTTGGATATCAGACTCCAATGATGGAGGGGAACCTCATCCCAGAGCGGTGACTGTCTGCAACTCGAAGGTAGACCCAGGTTGGTAGCGTGCACGCCAACTTACCTAGAAATATTACCAGGTCTGTAGTTAGCTTAGTTAGAGCCAAAGTTGATGCAGTTGGTGACATTAAAGAGGGCTTGACATCGGTACTGTTACTATTGCAACCTGTTTGTCTGTTGTACTCTGAATACTGTATATCTTTTGGGAATAGTGGGTAAAGCTAATTAGGTTGTAAGCTGTTGTGCCACACCACGTGCGTGACTTTGAACTGCACCACATGCAATTGTTCCTGTTGTATACGGTATTAAGAGGTAAATGACGGTTGTTGTTTCCAAGCCCATTGGTAGGTAAACACATTGTGTATCTGGAGAATATACTCCCAGTAGCGCACTGTGTAGACCAGGGGCCTTGCTCACATCTTTGTACATGTGTTTTTGGGGACATTGTTAAGCATACTTTTCCGACAAGTTCAGTAAACTATACCTGGTTGAATGGTTGAACTGGTATTGAAGTTGTTTTTCTAGTTTGTGACTTTGCTGTATTCCGGAAAGCCCACCCTGGTACACGGCTTGGCATAGTCGGCAGGATACAGTGACCGTTATGGACAGGGATGCAACAGGAGATTGTCTCCTGGCATAAATAGTGCTGGCCCAGAGCCAAGTTTGGGGTGCCCCCACCATGCCCGCACAAGTAGGTTACGTCTCCTTATTGCAATACCTTCCCAAATTTGATGGAAAAAACATGATGTTGCAGGACTGGACTGAAAGGGTGCGTAGTGCAGTTAAAATGTGTCACTTAGTCCTGGAGCTGGGAGCAGAGATAGCCTTGGGGGCCTTAGAGGGAGATGTTAGATGGACAGTGATGGTATGGCCCAAGTCCAAGAGGGACACACTGGAGAAAATATTCTCCCTGCTGGATGGAGCCCAAGGGGGAAACTACTTCTTCAAGTGGCCGCAAAGAGAGGCAAGACCCTCATGCAGTAATCCAATGCCCTACAGGAAACGTTTAATGAAATGAGGCGGTGAAACCGAGTGGCCATGGGGGCTCTCTGGGAAGTGGATAAACTACTAAGAGACCAGTTCATAGTGGGAAATTATAATGAAGTCCTTATGGAACAAATTGCAAGAAATGACCCGAATGACGGCCGACCTGACGTTTTATAGTGTTTACTTCGCTGCCATAGAGAGGGAAGAAGACCCCATGCCCATAAATGTAAAGGCAGTTAATAATGCCAAAGTAAGCAGAGGACTGGGAGACTCAGAGTTTTTAACGGATGTGGTCCAGGCTCTGTAGACAGAGCAGAGAGAACTTCAGCTGGAAGTTTCTCAGATGAAGGTGGAATGGCCGTAAGCTTCGGAAATGACTTTGATTTCCTGCACCAAAGTTTTGATTGAACCAGCCTCGCGGGGAGAGTCACCAAATCGTCCATTGGTAGCTCAGGCCCTCGCTATCTTGAAAAATCGGAGAGACGGGTGTGTCCCAGGTGACCGAGTGATGATCAGAGCTAAGAGGAGAGATTGGAGAAGTTAACACGTCCTTCCCCAGGGGATGTGTTTGAAGCCCCTGAGCCTATAGCTTCACATAGGATGCCCAGGTCCAATGCTGGTGTACCCCCACAGCGCTATGCACAAGACGAGTTTGTATGGGGAGGGTTGGCGAGGATGCCAACTTCTAGTGGGGTAATATGTGGGATGGTGGAAAAGCATCATTGTGTTTATCCAGTGAAATCCTATGTGTAAGTGGTGATTGCAAATTATCCTGTTGCATTCTGTTGTTTAGCCACAAAATGCCACTGTTTTGAGAATGTAACTTATGTATAATAGATTATAAGACATATGATTTGGACGTCATGTGACAGAGAGATTAGGAAGAAGCAGCCATTTTGGAGAGGAGAAGTGATGAGATTGAGAGATCAGGCAGATGACAAATGTTAAGCACAGTTCTCCTTAGTTCTCCTGCCTCCGTGAATCCACTAACTGTGACCGGCTCCTGTTGGGAGAGGAGAGTTCTGGTGACTGCGTTAATGCTGTGGCAAGGAAAGCACTGTGACGGAACAGACATTCTGCAGGATCCAGAAGCAGAGAGGAGTGACCACCCTCTTGGATATCAGACTCTGACGGAGGGGACCTTCATCCCAGAGCAGTAACCGTCTGCAACTCCAAGGTAGACTCGGGTCAATATCCTGCATGCCAACTTACCTAGAACTTTTACCAGGCCTGTAGTTAGCTTAGTTAGGGCAAGAGGTGACTATTCAGGAACAGTTCTAGATTCAGGACATTGAAGAGGGATTGCCATCAGTACTTTTACTCTTGCAACCTGTTCACCTGTTATACTGTGAGTGCTGTATATCTTTTGAGAATAGTGGGTAAAGCTAATTAGGGTGTAAGCTGTTGTGCTACACCACACGCATGCCTTTGAACTGCACCACATACAATTGTTCCTGTTGTGTATGGTATTAAGAGGTAAATGAGCCCATACTGTAGGTAGGTAAACATATAGTGTATCCGGAGAATATACTCCCGGCAGCGCGCTATGTAGCACAGGGACCTTAGTCACACCTTTGTACATGTGCTTTTGGGGAGTAAGTTAAATATACTTTTCTGGCAAGTTCAGTAAACTATACCTTTGGGCGGACTGGTGTTAGAGTAGTTTTCCTCATTCGTGACTTTGCTGTATTCTGGAAAGCCCACCCCTGTACATGGCTTACAAGGACACATTAGATTACTTTCTAACCAAGTGTCCAGCTGCCACAGTGTGTGAAACTGGCCTCAGTCTGACTAAATACTTAGCCACACATTTACTAGGACTGGAGTTTTTTATGCCAAACTAAGAAAGGTTGATTTCACACTAACGGGAGGGCGGAAGGGGACCCCAAATAGCGGGACCCCCCCCCGCCAAAAATGGGAGAGTTGGCATGTATGATATAAATACTGGGGGAGGCTATCTAATGAAGATCTACCTATTTACCTACTTATCTGCCTCTTCTATCTCTAAAGTACCTCTTTTACTTTCTTACTTATGTTAGAATTGTTTATCTTAGAAAGTGGTGAGGTGCGTGACAGAGGTGAATTTTGGAGGTAGATATTGTATGTGGGCTGGTGGGGGTTTTGTGCCAGGGCTGCTTTTTGTTCCCAGTCCGGACCTTATCACATATACAGCAGATTAGTTTGGTGTGTAGCATTTTTTGAAGTTTCTTACAGTTGGTGGATTTTTTCTGTCCTGGGCATGGCATTTTTCAGGGAATACTCCCACAGGCTGCTCTATAACACTTAAAAAATGCTAGAAAAAAAAATGCATGTGTTTTTAATGCAGTTTCAAACATCACAAAATAGGTGGCCCCCCAGGTCTGCCATGCACAGGAGCGTCATAAATTGTTTTTTTTTGTTTGCTTTTCTTTTTAAATAAAATAACCACAACACCCCATTCTCCCAGTAATATACTTGGCTTTTAAGCAAAGAAAAAACTAAAAAAGCACAACTCGTCCTGCAACACACAAGTCCCCATACTGCTATGTTAATGAAAAAAATAAATAGTTATGTTTTGTGAACAGCAGGGATGAAAATAAGAAGGCTAAAATAACATAATTAGGCCAGTGATCGATAGTTTTAATGACAATTTTGCCCAAAAATACAACGGGGAAAAGTGCATTTCTATATATTGAACTTCTGATACATTTAAAAAAAAAAGCTGAAAGGAAGGTTCTCACCATGCTGCTTAACAGAGCTTGCTCTTTACAGCCAGCTTCAAGCTTCCACTTGTTAGACTGTAGGTGGTTCTACAGCAGTGATTGGCATATCAACTCTACTATTCCTATCTGAGCCTGTTATAGGGATATTAGTGATGTAGAGCTTTTAGAAGCAGGGCAGAAGGCTAGGAGAGCTCTGAAGGATTACAGATTATCTGTAAGAAACATAAACAAGCTCCTGTGCTGCTGATAAGACAGCAGCCTTATCAGCAGCAGGGAGTGACACCACCAGCCAGTGGTGTAGCTAGAAATATTGGCACTAAGGACTGTTGCTTCCCCATTTTACAGAAAACACCCCCATGTTTCATGACACACGCCTTGCACTCATAAATCATAATCGTCATTTAAAAAAGTCATATTTTTATGTTACTATATTCTAAGAATCAAAACTTTTTTACTTTTCTCTTCATGATGCTCTGTGTTGGTTTTATATTTGTGAGATAAACTTATGACTAACAAGCAGTCCTGTCACAAACCCCCACCCGACCACATATAATATCTGCCTTCAAGGTTTCCTTTGTCACGCACCTTGCCACTTTCTAAAATAAACAACATTATAAACACAAGCAAGAAAGTGAAAGTGAAACCCTCTAATTACATGATCAGGTATATACTCACTTTTACAATCAGGGAAAAGTGTACTCTGCCACTATAAAAGGGACGATATAACCCACAATTCCAACATATAGAAACCACATTGTGGTCAGACACCAGCTCAGGTCACCAACCCATGACAATGAATACGGCACCAGTCCGACACAGAATAAAAATAACCACTGACATCCAGGAACTCAAAGGAGACATCTTCTATGATGAGTCATACGCTTCTCTGATGAGTCATTCTCCTTCACTTTTCATCTTTATCCAACTCAGAACACCATTACATCGCCATCTAGCCATAACTTGTCCCTGCAGAATTTACCACACTAACATCTTAGACTTCTAACTTTTCCAGCACTTTTACTAGCAATAACCCATCCCCACCCCCACTTAAACACCACCTATCCTATATTCGTAATAAAGTTCTTATCAATAGTCTCCCATGCGTAATATGACCTCCTTGTGTCTCTAACAATAAGAGTATCCTATGATGGGGCTTCCATTTGTGCACACATCTTTAGTTTTATCTTGTGCCCCCATTTAATTGGTAGGCATAATCGGTGTGTTTGTATGTGTGTGAGTGTGTGAGGTGTGTGTGTGTGGTGTGTGTCCCAGTGGCATATGACATTTCTGGAAAACACATGTAGAGTTAAAACGTGTATTACACCTCTACATGAATAAATTCAAGGAAGTAGATTTGAAAATGGGGTCACCTTGTGTGGTTTTCATTATATTGATGCCTTAGGGGCCCTACAAATGTGTCAGGTTGACTGAAACTCTTCCTGCAAAACTATGCTCCAAAAACTAAATTTTGTTCCTTTATTTTTACTTTATTTAATTATTTGGGGGTGTTGTTTCCAAAGCGGGTACTTTAGGTACCTCAGAACACTTAGGGCACGTTCACACGGCATAGGACAAATACCGTCCGGTTTGTCGGCCGGTATTTGTCCTGTTTTGCGCCCGATCCCACAAACCGAGCCGCGGGGGGTGGCGGCGGCTTTTTCTCCGCGATGAGAGCGGGAGAAAAGCCCTCTCCCCTCCCATTGAGAAGCACATATTCCGTCCGAAAACCGGACCAGAAGATGGGCTTTGCTCAATTTTTTAGGCGCCGGAACCCCCGGTCGGCAAAACCGCCTGGGCGGAAAACCCGTGCAATGGGGAACTGCAGCACGGGTTTTTCCATAGAGCACAACTTGATGGCTCATTTTCATGTCCGTATTTCACGGACTGAAAAACCGCAAACCAGCTGAAAAACATGGCCAGAAAACCCGTGCCCGTGTGACATTGCCCTTACAAACCTAAAATGGTCACTGAAAAATATATTTTAGAAAAATCCACATAGCCCGTGTCTGAGTCAATAGACAACACAATGGCTTCAACATTCATGTTTGACTGAGCTCTGCAGTTAGTCATCAACTGCAATCATTTGATGGAGACTGGTGGTACAGAGAAAACTAGAGGACTTGCACCTTGTTGCCATGTGAATGCCAGGCAGGTTGTGAATGTTTTTTTGTTTTAATTAATTGCAGATTGCCTTAAATGGAGGAATAAGTGTAACAGATTTGCAATGTTTATGGTAAGTGACATGGATTGATATGCAGCTCGGTAGATATATTTATGAATGTAATGATTTACAACAACTGAATATTTTTAAAATTCTTATCTACAGAAAACATGAACAAAGACATAGTCTTACAAAAGACACTTTCCAACATCTCTGCTACAGAACGACACTTATCTAGACCTACAATATGGCTGTTAACAACAATTCATGCACTCTACTCTGACGCGTTATGATAAAATCTATCCTACAGCTTCTCCTTTCATACATTCCTACAATCACACAACTAATGGAGTGGACCTGTGGGCGGTACAGGCGCGCCATCTTCACCAAAAGAACTTGTAACACTTGTAAAGACTTGATCTGCTTTTCACCCAGGAAGCAGGATGCGAAGATAGACATCCATCCCACTCCTACAAAGTTCTCCTTGACTTCTTTGCTCCCAACACCATAAAAACACTAATGAATCACCAGACTTCTGATCACTTAGCGAACAACCATCCTTCATTTCTTTCTCCTATCTTAACGCGTTAGTGCCCATTTCCCCGCCTAATCAAAATTCCCCAACAAAACTAGCGAATGTACCAGAATTAATATAATGATAACATTAGTATAGGTTTTTATTTGTCTCATAAGGAGCTGTGCTGAGAAACCATGTTGCCTGCTCTAATTAGCTTAAGAATGGGACAGAGATAAGGAAATTAGCAAAAAATTGCCTTATAAGCATTTTGGTGACTAGTACTATTCCAGTTACAGTAAAATATTTGCATTTTGTAAGACAATGATGTCTCAGAAGCTAAAATACAAATCAATAGTTAATCCTTCATTTAGAAAGGCTGATGCAAAAAATAAATTGCACAATTTTGAATGTCTCCCATGAATTTATAGCAAAGTTAAATTTCCAAGTTTATTATCTCTAGCGTTTGACATTCCTGCAATATATTATCTTCTTTTCTGTTTTGCTTCATATAGTACTCATTTTCAGGTCTGTGTTGCTGTCACAACCTCTGTATTATGTGGCCCATGAAGTGGTAGAGTACACAACAAGCAATACTAGAGATGAGCTGATCACCATGGCTCCAGCTGCTAAAATCTCTGTGATTACTGTTATCGTTAATGTAAGCTATAGGAGGTCATACAGATGAAATGCTACATAATGTCCATCCCTGTTGTGTTTTTGACTGGTTTGCCAGTCTGCCCACAACCAGATTTTGTTGCTACAGTGCTAGTCACAGGTATTATGTAAGTCCACTGTCACAGTCCTGTGTATGCCACTATGTTACTTCTACCAGTCATCAAGACAGTGGTCTTGCATAGTCATTTGTAATTAGTTTTACATGTACAGTTTTTACTAATGTAGAGAAGCAAAATTATAACCATGCTATTCATAACCGAGAGAATATAACACAAAAGACACACTATCTGTCCAAGTTCTATACCCTGCAAATGTTCAAAGTGATTCTCACTGGTGACATGACAGATGTCTGAGAACAATAAAATTGTTAAGAAAAAAATCACTTCCTTCTTTACTCAGTTTGGAATGCAACAGCCATCCATACTGGGTCAGTCCTCACCCAGCACAAAAGTCCAAAGGAAAATAATAGTCAAACGTAAGAATCTCCAGAAAAAGGTAATCCATCAGAGATATACAATAAAAGATGTTTCAGTTTAACAAACCTTTTTCACAATGCAGGTGTCTTAGCAGTATTCCAGTAATCAGATATTGACTCCATAGTTTTAATGATGGGTTGTCTCAGGTCATTCATTATCCCCTGGAGTATTGAGGAGGAGATACAGGGGGGGGGGGGGGGGGGGGGGGGGGGGGTGGGGGGGGGGGGGGGGGGGGGTTCTACTTAACTCCTGGATGTAGTCCACCAGAAAAAAGTCAGAGGGTGTTAGATCTGGCAATTGTGGAGGATAGCAAAGTACTTGGCTCCAAGGTACTTGACCACTAATGAGTGCAATCACTTGTACAATGTTCCGCAATAGGAATATATTGCAGAAAGGTGTACAAATATTGCTCTTCTATTACATTTTACCTTCCTTATGCCCCCAGCTGCCATGCCATTGTACAGCAGCTCACATGTAGGTGTGTGTGGAGGGGGGTGGAAGTTGGGGGGTTTGGACAAAGAAACAGAACAAAGGAACAGTGCACACTGTTCCTCACTTTTTTAAATGCCGTGGCGATCATGGCCACAGCACCAAAATGGAATATGAACAGTGCTGTGTACCATCCCTTTGCTTAATTCGTCCTAAAATTTAAAAAGTTGAGACTGAAGTTGGCTCAGCAGATCACCAGTGTATTAATCTAATCTTACAAACCCAACATTTTCATAGTATCAGCTATCCTGGACAAGGGTAGGCAAGAGGTAGGGGGGGCGTGTGCCGTAGTGGCAGCCACCTCTGCCATGGTCACATGGGGTCAACATCACTCGCCCACACACAAACATCTAACTGTATAGCATTCCTTCATCCCGATATTAAAAGAGTTGTGGCTGCCTGACTGGCAGCGCTGTTATCGGCGGCTGCTCGCTGCTTCGGCCGCCCCTTACTCCGCTGCGCGGCGCCGTCTTTCTGCCGGAGACATGAACCACAGCGTCACGCAGCTACGTGCCTCAAGTTCGTCTGCCAGGCGACCCGCCATGTTTCTCCTGTGTGCAGTGGCCCCCGCGGACAAGGTAGTTATGAGTCCGGAACGACAGTCAGAGACAGTCAGTCACAGTCTCATCGACTGCTCTCTAGCACTCTACCTGCCTGTCTCCGCGGCTCCGCTGCCCACACAGGAGAAACATTGCGGGTGCCCGGACAGCAGAGACTGGGGCACGTAGCTGCGTGGCGCCTGTGGTCAGGTGCTCAGTAGAAGACAGCGGCGCGCAGCGGAGTAAGGGATGGCCTTGCAGCAGCAGCAGCCGCCGATAACAGCGCTGCAGTCAGGCACCACAACTTTATAAATCGATGAAGGACGATATTACAGTAAGCGTAGCTACTCAGTTACTGACTGGTCAACTCTTCAAAATAGTGGACCATAGCCCATACAGCCCTGCCTGCCTATATCTAGCCTCTATAGCCCTGCCTGCCTTTATATATATGGCCCCTATAGCCCTGCCTATATATTGGCCCCTATAGCCCAGCCTGCCTATATATTGGCCCCTTTAGCCTTGCCTGCCTAATAATATATGGCCCCTATACAACCTGCTGCCTGCTTATATAATATGGCCCCTATCTAGCCTGCCTGCTATATCTATGGCGCCCACTATAGATCCTGCCTGCCTCTATATCTAGCCCTATATCCCTGCCTGCCTATATATATGGCACACTATAGCCCTGCCTGCCTATATCTAGCTCTTATAGCACATGCCTGCCTGATATATAATGGCCCCTCATAGCCCTGCCCAAACTATATCTAGCACCTGCAGCACACTGAACAAGTCTCAGCGTTAAAGTATACAAAGTTCTTACTGAAATCCAAAATTTACAGCAATGACAAGAGCTTGTTTCTGCACATCAACCAACAATAGAAACACAGCCACACGCTTCATTTCGTTGACCGTTTTGGAGGAAACTCCCTCCTTCCTCAGCACCACCGTGCATGGACTTGGCGTCCTCTCTCTGAAGGTCTCATTGCCCGGTAAATAACAAACAAGCTCTGCGTTGGTTGAAAGTTCTGCATACAGTAAGAACTTTTGTATACTTTCATACAGAGACTGCAGTGACTGATTATCATCGCAATCAAAGGTTTCTTCTACCTCTATTAATATCTATTGAAAAACATAGTATTAATTGCCTGAGACAATTAATGGAAGAAGTATATGAAGTTGAATCAATGTTATATAAAAAAAAATTGGAAATAAAAAGGCGTCTATCAATTTTCAGTGACTTAAGGCCCACTGACCACCTGCAGACTGTGATATGTAGGCATAGTGTGAATCGAGGTATTTATGCTAGCGCTATGTGGTGCTATTAGTTCAGTGACTATGTGGTGGTAACAAAAATGTTGTGTCTTTTCAGTCACACAATGTAGCTGTATATGCAGATCATAGTGTCTTTGCAGAATTATTTTAGTCTTTGTGTACCAAGATAAAAAAAAAATACCTCTGATAGTTTTGTCTTCTGTATACTGGTTTGTCTGCAGTGAACTTATAATTGTGATGCTATTCTCTTCCCTTGTAAATCGGTGTAAATGTATGGATTTTTACATACACAACATATTTCATAGAAATACATCCAATATACTCCACTACTTACTCCACTGTGTGGTGTCGGAATTTATTCCACCCCTCCCCCCCCCCCCCTCCTATTCTACCTAGTAGCGGGTCAAGGGCACATTCCAGTTGTACGTGTGTTTAAGTTTAGGCCCAACATTTTAATTTACTTTTTTTGAGGGGGAGGGGGCGCAATTGGTCGTACTTGCCTAGGGCACCAAAATGCCTTGTCCCGGCCCTGGTAGTACCATACTAGTCAGCCTGCTCATCTTTCTAGGACTACCCTTTTACATGGCTTGAATCCTGTTCACTGTCTTTTCCCAAGTCTGTGGGTGGCCTAGACATAAAATCTCAGGGGTACATGTATGTAAACTGTCTAGGTCTAAGACTTTCTTTGTTGCCCATAGCAACCAATCAGACCCCCCCTATTATTTCATGTTCATACTTACTGTAGCATCCTAGTAGTTGACTCTTTTGCGCGACATGCGACTTCTCACCCGAACTATGCAAAAAGCTGATCTTTTTTCTTATATGTGGAGTACACCATCTTGCCAAATCTGCGACCACTAAAATATAACTGCCCGCGTACTTCTCATAACCAGACCCTGTTTTTCTTCTTTTAAAATTTTTTTGTAGCGCTGCGATGCCGTCCCCATCCTCTCGTGTCACCTCTACACTTTCTATTCCTCTTGAACCCACCATAAATTAACTGGGAAGCTGCTCAAGATGATACGAGGTGGTTAAAATTGGTTGTAAAGAGCGAGGAACTAAACCATTTACTTTCGCTCATTTTCTCAGTCAACCGACCATTGATCACTAGTCAACTGAAACTTCAAGCAGCCAGAGTGGAGGCGTGCCCTGCCTGATTTCAGCGCATACATCACCACCACGTGTGACTCCAGGTTAATTCTTCCTAGTGAGTGACAACCCAACATACCAAACGACTAAACAGATTTTCCATCCATCATAGATTAAACATTTATTATCAAGAAGGACATAGCCAATAGTGCTCCTCATGAATACAATATGCCCCATTAGCCTCTGCTAAGCATATGAATCTTAAAGATATAGTATATGTATGGAGAATGATGTCCTGTGGTTAAAATATAGCTGTTAAATTACCCAAGTAGGGTCTAAAAACATTAGAAGTGCAGGTTTTCTGTCTCCATTTATTTAATCAGTCGTTCTACTTAGCACTGTAAATATTACCCTGTTTAAATTGATGAAAGGTTCAAAGATAAATTACCTTTCAATTACCTGTCAAACTTGAAACATTCAATGTGATTTAGACATAGCTGATGTATTGGGATTTCCTGCACATTGAGGATTACGTTTTCAGGAATTTCAAATTGATGAATCATTTTATTACATTGTAAAGCATCGTAAAATACAGCCCAGGATGCTTTTATTTTAGATAACGTCGTTTCCAAATCATTCAGAGTAATTGTTATCCCAAACAATATTTTATTTAGAAAAACCTTTTAGTCTCAGTGTCAGCCCTTATGCTTTATTATTGATTGGAGTATTATCCTGGTTAGTAATGTATACAGCCCAAAAAATCACACTAGTGTAAAATGTACATTGGCAGTGCAGATCCAAACATACCAAAAAAACACAAGATACAGGAATCCATGCTCTTCTAATGAACATATCTAACAGGAGTCTGACAGCTTCCACAACATGATTGTTTTTTTGGGATCCAGATGTCTCAAGCGGAAGAGACATAACTTTAAGTTATATCTGCAGTAGAGAGCCCACTTATTGATAAAGTGGTTGATGATCTGAATCTCAGGCTATTTATGTAATGTTCGTTTAATATGTTTTTAGTATATGTATTGTTTGTATTGAAATAGATTTGAGTAGCTATATGTATTGTAAGGTATAAAAGGAAGTTACGATGTTGAGTGTTTGTGCTTGAGAAAGTGGAGGGGCTCTCCCTGAAACATTGCACGCTCGCCACCGGCTCTGCATGTCTGTTGTTTTCCACGACTTCACTCCCAGAGAGATGGAGACCATTGGAGTAATCATGCTGTCCTAGAAAGGATTGGACTGGACATGGTTCTATATGATCTACTAAGCACAAGTAGCATAATGTTTGCACAATGATAATTTGTATGTTTTAATGGACATGCTTAATAAATAGAAATTTTATAAGAAGATAAATACCTGCATTTGTTTTAAAGTTTGGTACATTGTGGGAGAATGGGGAGCTCCTGAACGCAGGTGTGATTCGCGGACCAGAGACATTTAACTATATCACTACCATATTTATAGTGACTGGGTGATAATTCCCTAACTGGGCAACAGTCCCTATGTTACTAAGTGCTGGGGCTATCAGGTGGAATAAATGTCGAACAGTCCGAGTCAGCAACAGAACGGTAACATAAGGCCACAAATCAGAAACCAAGAGAATAAATGGAAAACGTGCCAAAGGGTCAGAACATGGTCAGGAGCAAGGTACCAAATAACGACGAAAGCCAAAGTCAGGAAACAAGCCAAGGCCAGAAAAAAGGGAGAAGCCAACAACAAAACACAGGTAATAACGCAGCCAGGAAATATCACAGGCAAAGCTTGGAGATTTCAGCAGGTTTAAATGCAGTGCCCAGAGACTGGCCCAATAGCAATCCCCTGGCCCTCCTATTGGCTTGTGTGACAGGCCTTCTATCCAGGGTAACTGGAGACCTGTCAATAAAAGGATCTCCAGCAGCCTGTCTCTCTGGGTGTGGACCCAAACCAGGAGAAGCAGGTGCAGAGCATTGATGATTAGACGCTGGAAGCTGAGCAGGTAAATGCATGCTGACATCATCTCTCTTAAATGGCACCATTCTTCTAAAGCCAACTTAATGGCCAGTGATTCTCGATACCCTGTAGTGTAATTCATCTCCACAGGGCAGAAAGTCTTTGAAAAAAATAAACACATGTGATAGTTTTGCCTTTGGGGGATTTCTGTGTGAGGACTGTGGGATAGTGGAACAGCCGCATTGTATTTACTCAGTAAAATCATATGTGTGACTTATTATTGTAAAGCATTCTGTTGCATTCTGGTGTTTGGCCACAAGATGCCACTGTCTCTGGAAACTGTTGCATGCAAATGATAGACATGTGACTAGAGACATGTGACTAGAGACATGAGGTAGCGGCCATTTTAGTTGGGAAGGAGGAAACACAAAGAGAAGGCAGGAGGGAACAGATGCTGGCTGAAGATTGACTGCTCCCTTCGGGCTCAAAAGTGTGATAACCCCCAGAGAGAGAGGAGTGTAACTGTGTGCATTGAAGCTGTTGTCAAAGAAAGACCCACAAAGGAAAGGACCCTCTGCAAAGACTGAGAGGAGCGACTACATCTGGGACAGCAGGGAACATCACCTCAGAGCAGCAACTGCCGGCCATCGAAAAGGTATACCCGGGTCAAAGAAAGTGTGCACGCCAACAAAACTAGGACTGTGTGCAGGCCTGTTAGTCTAGTTAGGACAGATTTGGTTTCAGGCCATAGGTGTTTATCCAACTATGCCCCTGATTAGTGACATTGGATGAGGCTTGTTATAGCGCTGTTATTTATGCAACCGGTTCGCATGTGAGAGGATCTGTTTTATGTGTATATGTCTGGGGATAGCGGGTAGAGCTGCTACATTGTAAGCGTCTGTGCCACACCGCCGCGTGCTTTTGAACTGCACACACACACGATTGTTCCTGTCCTTGTATTGGTATTAAAAGGTTGCGGGTGTTCGGCCTTTCTGAACCCAATGAGTAGGTAAACTGATTGTGCATCCAGAGGACACACTCTCGGCAGCGCGCTGTGCGGCACAGGGGCCTTGGTCACTACTTTGTACATGTGTGTTTGGGGATTTGTTCACAATGCTTTTCTGAAAAGTTCAGTAAACTATGGGTTGTTGAACTGGTGTTGGAGTCGTTTTCATTGTCCGTAACTTCGCTGTATTCCGGGAATCCTACCTCGGTGCTCTCGGCTTACAACATGGCGTAGTCGGCAGCATACAGCGACCGTTATGGACGGTGATGCGACGGGAGGTCTTCCCCCGGCGTCACTGGCGCCGGCCCAGAGCCAAGTTCAGGGTGTCCCCATAATGCCCGCCCAAGGGAGTTATGTTCCTGTAGGGTCACTTTTACAATCCCTCCCCAAATTTGATGGAAAAAAACATGGCACTGCAGGACTGGACAGAAAGGGTGCGTAGTGCAGTTAAATATGTAACTAGGTCCAGAAACTATGGGCGGAGATAGCTTTGGGGGCCTTAGAGAGGGACGTTAGACAGACAGTGATGGTACAGCCCGAGTCTGAGAGGGACACTCTGGACAAAATATTCTCCCTGCTGGAAGGAGCCCAAGGGGGGCGTGCCAAGGTGGTGCACCTGCGAAGCCACTTCTTCAACCGGCCGCAAAGAGAGGGTGAGACCCTCATGCAGTACTCTAATGCCCTACAGGAAATGTTGAATGAAATAAGGCGGCGAGACCCAGTGGCCATGGGGGCTTTTCAGGAAGTGGATAAGTTACTAAGAGATCAGTTCATTGTGGGACTGTACAATAAATCCTTACGGGACAAATTGCAAGAGATGACCCGAATGACAGCTGACCTGACGTTTTATAGTGTTTACTTAGCCACTGTGGAGAGGGAAGAAGAACCCATACCCATAATGGTAAACGCCGTCAGTAGTGCCCAAGCAAGCAGAGGAGCGGGAGACTCAGGGTCTTTAACAGATGTGGTCCAGGCTTTGCGGACAGAGTTGAGAGAACTTCGGTCGGAAGTGTCCCAGATGAAGGCAGAACGGCTACAAACTCCAGAAGTGACCTCAGCTTCCCACAACACCCATTTCAGGACAACTCCACAGCGGGGTCCCACTGCAAGGGCTCCATCAGGCGCACGGAGGTCTAGGGGGCCTCTCTGCTGGGCTTGCCAACAGTATGGCCACATCGCCAGAGAGTGTCTTGAACATGTAGGGGCAGAGCCAGGGTTAAACTACCGACCGCCGCAGTAGCCGGGCGCCCTGTGGCGGTGCGACAGAAGCTAAAGCCCATACGTGAGGAGCATGACCTCTATGCCAGCAGTCCCGTTATGGAAGCCGAGTTAGAAGGCCAGAGAGTACGTTGCCTAGTTGATACAGGGTCAGAGTGCACCCTGATGCCCATGGAGTTCTTTGAGCGACACTTTAGGCACATGATGGAGCCGGAAGATGGCAGCGTCATTAGGCTGACAGCAGCCAATAATGGTGAAATGGACGTGCAAGGGATAGTCTGGATGCAAGTCCGACTGTTGGGGCAAGACATAGGCAAGAAGGGAGTGGTGCTAGTGGATCACCCATCTCACCGGGGGATGGATGTAACACTGGGTATGAATGTGCTCAGAGACTTGGATCACCATCTCTACGCTAAAGAGGGACCAAGATATTGGCAGCGGGCCACCACGCACCGGCCGACTCAGAAGGTCCTACAACAGATGGTTAGGAGCTGCAGTCTGCGAAAGAGCCCCACATCCGGTCGGCCCATTGGGCAGGTGAAGGTGCCGTCGAAAGCCCTGATCAAGATCCCGCCACGACACGAACAGGTATTGATGTTGCCGGTGGGAGCCGGACGGAAGTTGAATGGGCTGGAAGTCTTGATTGAACCAGTCTCACAGGAAGGGTCACAAAACCGTCCACTGGTAGCTCGGGCCCTTGCCACCGTGAAAAATGGGTGTGTACCTGTGAGATGCCTCAATGTCATGGACAGCGAGTTAACCATTCCCACAAATATTCTGTTAGCTGAAGTCTACGTTCCCGGAGAAGATATCTTCCGGCGGGAGGACTTTACGCTATTGCCTGACAAGAGGTCGGCCTGGACCTATGCAGTAGGGGTCCGACAGAGTGAACCTCCAACAGCGGAATGGAATGGCCGAGTGATCATGGCCCAAATGGGGGTTGACCTCAGGGCTCTTACTCCGGGGCAACAACAGTTGCTGGAAGATACCCTTTGGGAATTTCAGGAGGCGTTCTCAAGACATGATGAAGACTTCGGGTGTGCTTCTTCCATTGAGCACGAAATCCCTACGGGCAATGCTATGCCCATCAGAGAAAGGTACCGGCAAATCCCACCCAAGATGTACCAGGAAGTGAAAGATATGGTGGCCAGCATGCTGGAGAAACGGGTGATCCAAGAGAGTCAAAGTCCCTGGGCTGCGCCGGTGGTCTTGGTGCGAAAAAAAGATGGAAGTCTCAGGTTCTGTGTAGATTACCGAAAACTGAATGCCCAGACTGTTCGTGATGCCTATCCACTCCCACGGATTGAAGAATCGCTGTCCGCTCTAGGTCATGCAAAGTTTTTCTCGACTCTCGACTTGGCCAGCGGATACTGGCAGGTACCAGTGGCTAAGAAGGACAGGCCAAAGACAGCCTTTATTCTACCTATGGGGCTCTATGAGTTCAATCGGATGCCATTTGGCCTGTCTAATGCACCAGGGACATTCCAGAGGCTGATGGAGCACTGTCTGGGGGATCTTAACTTTGAGTCGGTGATGATCTACCTGGACGATGTAGTGGTGTTCGGGAACTCCTTTGAAGACCATCTTCAGAAACTGCGGCAGGTCCTGGAACGACTACGGGACCACGGGCTCAAGATCAAGCCTAAGAAGTGTCAACTCTTCAAACAGCGGATAGAGTACTTGGGGCATGTGGTCACCTCGGAGGGGGTACAGCCGGCCCCCAGTAAGGTGGAGGCAGTTCAAAAGTGGCCTCGGCCGTGTACACTACGAGAGGTACAAGCATTCCTGGGACTGGCCGGATATTACCGAAGGTTTATACCCCGCTTCGCTCATCTGACAGGTCCCTTAAATGAGCTAGTGAGAGGTACGGCTGGGGGCCCAAAGAATCGCCCTATTGAGTGGGGACCACGGCAGCAAAAAGCTTTTGACTCAGTGAAAGGGGCGCTGACCAGTGCTCCGATTCTGGCCTATGCACAGTTCGATACTCCCTTTCTGTTGTATACTGATGGGAGTCTACATGGGTTGGGGGCCGTGCTGTCCCAGGTCCAGGAAGGGCGAGAGAGAGTTATTGCCTATGCCAGTCGGTCTTTGAGAGAGTCAGAGCGCAATCCCGACAATTATAGCTCCTTTAAGTTGGAACTATTGGCCCTGGTATGGGCCATGACAGAAAGGTTTGCAGAGTACCTGACAGGTGCAGAGGTGACCGTCATGACGGACAACAATCCATTGGCACATTTGGAGAATGCTAAGCTTGGAGCCCTTGAGCAGAGATGGGTGGCCCGACTCTCAAAGTACCAATTCCACATTAAGTTCCGTTCAGGGAGGGAAAATGGTAATGCCGATGCCCTCTCTCGGGTTCCAGTTAGACTACCATCTCACAGTGTTGACGAAGAGTTAGAAGACACTGAAATGCCCGACCTTGGTCGGTTACCTATGTTCCAGGATGTGGCACACTCAAGTGGGGTGGCGTCTGGGATGCCGATGGTGTTGGAAAAGACAGTGGCTGATTGGCAGAGGGTCCAAGATGGTTGCACAGATATACGGAAGGTGAAGGGGTGGGTCCGGTCTCGGGTCTGGCCCCAGCCAGAAGAGCGGGCCCAGCTGACTCAGGAGGGGCAAAGTCTGTTGAGGCAGTGGGATAAGCTGAGTGTTTCCCAGGGTCTCCTGTGCCGGACCATCTACTTACAATCAGAGTTGCAGCACCGACAACAGATTGTTATCCCCATGTCATTGGGACCAGAGGCTGCTCGGGAAGCTCATGAGAGAGGCGCACATTTTGGGAGTGACAAAACCTATAAGTGGCTTCAACGACTAGTGTACTGCCCTGACTTGTTAAGCATGGTGTCTGAAGCTTGCCTCAAGTGTCGTACCTGTGGGTTAAGTAAGAGCACTGAACAGCGAGCTCCCGTTCAGACAATCCGGACATCTGCGCCCCTAGAGCTCTTGATGATTGACTATGTGCAGATTGGGTACTCTACCTCTGGGCGTTCGTACTGTTTGGTCATGACAGACCATTTCACTAAGTATGCGGTGGCTGTCCCCACTAGGGATCAGACTGCAGAGTCTGCTGCTGAGGCGGTCTGCAAGCACTTTATACAGGTGTTTGGGTGCCCACAGAGGATACATTCCGACCAGGGGGCATGTTTCCAAGGGGCTATAATGAGCGAACTGTACCAGTTGTATGGGATTGAGCGTTCCCGTACTACTCCGTATCATCCGCAGGGGAACGGAGCTTGTGAGCGGTTTAACCGCACCCTTATCCAGATGCTGCGGACTTTAGAGGACAGCCAGAAGGCTAGGTGGCCTGAGTACCTGCCTGAGCTGATGTGGGCCTATAACAATAGGGTGCACAGTACCACAGGTTACTCCCCACACATGCTGATGTTCGGGAGACCGGGTCAAGAGATTGAGGATCTTCACATGCCCAGTCCGACAGCACCACCACCGACCAGTACCACGGCCTGGGCCCAGGAACACCGCCGCCGACTGCGGATGGTGCACAAGGTTGTAGGAGAGCGTCTGAAACAAGTGGTGCACCCTAACCCGCAGCCCGTGCAGAGAGACAGTTTTGCCCCAGGTGATCGCGTCATGGTCAGGAGTAAGAGGCCATCTGGGAAGTTGGATGGGAGGTGGGAGGCGGTCCCATATGTGGTCAAGAGAAGGGTGGACCCTGCCATCCCAGTCTACGAGGTAGAGCCGATAGGGACAGGGGGCCGATCACGAAATCTGCACAGAAATATGTTGAGGCGCTGTGATTTTGAAGTGCCTGAAACTACACCGAAGTACCTACCCCTGTCCAGCAGCCTCCCTTAGTTGAGGAATGGTGGGCTGTCTCAGTTCCGGTGTCAACTGAGGTTCCAGCTGTGTCAAGCTTGCCACCTAGAGAGAGACTGGGGCAGTCAACAGGTCTCCCCCCAGGAGATGCGCCTGAAGCCCCTGAGCCTATAGCCTCACGTAGGACACCCAGGTCCAACGCTGGTGTACCCCCCCAGCGCTATGCGCAAGACGAGTTTGTGTGGGGAGGGTTGTCGAGGACGCCATCTTCTAGTGGGTGGTATGTGGGATAGTGGAACAGCCGCATTGTATTTACTCAGTAAAATCATATGTGTGACTTATTATTGTTAAAGCATTCTGTTGCATTCTGGTGTTTGGCCACAAGATGCCACTGTCTCTGGAAACTGTTGCATGCAAATGATAGACATGTGACTAGAGACATGTGACTAGAGACATGAGGTAGCGGCCATTTTAGTTGGGAAGGAGGAAACACAAAGAGAAGGCAGGAGGGAACAGATGCTGGCTGAAGATTGACTGCTCCCTTCGGGCTCAAAAGTGTGATAACCCCCAGAGAGAGAGGATGTGTAACTGTGTGCATTGAAGCTGTTGTCAAAGAAGACCCACAAAGGAATAGGACCCTCTGCAAAGACTGAGAGGAGCGATCACATCTTGGACAGCAGGGAACATTCCTCAGGCAGCAAACTGCCGGCCTCGAAAAGGTATACCCGGGTCAAAGAAAGCGTGCACGCCAACAAAACTAGGACTGTGTGCAGGCCTGTTAGTCAGTTAGGACAGATTTGGTTTCAGGCCATTAGGTGTTTATCCAACTACGCCCCTGATTCGGGACATTGGATGGGGCTTGTTATAGCGCTGTTATTTATGCAACCGGTTCGCATGTGAGAGGATCTGTTTTATGTGTATATGTCTGGGGATAGCGGGTAGAGCTGCTACATTGTAAGCGTCTGTGCCACACCGCCGCTTGCTTTTGAACTGCACCACACACGATTGTTCCTGTCCTTGTATGGTATTAAAAGGTAGCGGGTGTTCGGCCTTTCTGAACCCCATGAGTAGGTAAACTGATTGTGCATCCAGAGGACACACTCTCGGCAGCGCGCTGTGCGGCACAGGGGGCCCTTTGGGCACTACTTTGTACATGATGTGTTTGGGGATTTGTTCACAATGCTTTTCTGAAAAGTTCAGTAAACTATGGGTTGTTGAACTGGTGTTGGAGTCGTTTTCTTCGTCCGTAACTTCGCTGTATTCCGGGAATCCTACCTCGGTGCTCGGCTTACAGGACCACACCTGCTCCTGAAGACTTTAAGAAAGAAGGGTTTTTTTTTAGGGTTGGGCCTAGACAAGATAGGAGCCGAGGCAAAGGCAGACTTCAAACAGTTCAATGCTTTTTCCTCTGGTGGCCAGAACTTCGGATTTTCGTTTTTCAGTGCCACCACTGTGGAGAAGTGCCGAATAAATCGCCGGTAATATTTGGTGCATCCCAGGAAGTGCTGTATAGCTCGTAGATCGTCTGGCCGTGGCCATTACTGCATCGAAGACAACTTGGCAAAATCCATCTGAAGTCCCTTGTTGGAGACAATGTACACAAGGAAAGGCAGACGGGTCTGTTCAAAGACACATTTTTTCAAGCTTGGCATAAAGTTAGTTGCTCCATAGGTGTCTCAGAACCTGGCACATGTGGTGATGAGCTTCAAGACTAGGCAAAAAAATCAGGATGTCGTCCAGATATACAACAAAACAGGAGTACAGAAGGTCTCTGAAGATCTCAGTAAAACAATTCTCAAAAGATGGCAGAGGCCAAAAGTACACATACAAAAATGGGACGTTACTTACTCCAAAAACACTACAATGTTTTGGGCCATATTCACAGCTCAATGGCTGGACTATACTGAACCCAGGAGCAGGCGACTCTGGCCCATATGCTACCTGGGAAAAAACAACAGGTGCAGCTAATTGGTGAGCAGCAGCTCACACACCCCGCTACTAGGGGAACATTAGATGATAAAAAACTGCACATTAACTTAATACCTACCTATTTCTGTAAATTGTTAGTGTAGGGACTTGCAAGACATGAGGACCGTTGATGCTGGTTGCGAGCTTACGTACCGGGGCCCCTGTACCAACTAATACCTCATATTTAATATTTTTCCAGTATGTCATATTTTTTATCTGCCCAAGAATGCTGGGGAGCGAAGAGTGCCTGTGTTTGGTGTTGGACACCCCGAAAGTGCTGGGCAGCCCGTCTAATCTAATAGTATGGGTGTCACTAGTAGGTTGTAAGCCAGCATGGTGTACCACACATATCTGTATTTATGGCACACTTGTAGTACCAGCAACCTCCCCCTCATGTATTGAGGTTATGTGAGTGGTTGTTTTATTGCATTTGTGCAATCTCCCCATGCATTATACTGTGGCTTTTCTGCATGCTGGTGTGAATAGGTATTAAGTAAATGTGCAGTTTTTTATCATCTAATTGTTCCCCTAGTAGTGGGGTGTGTGAGCTGCTGCACTTGTTTTTTTTCCCAGGTAGCATATGGGCCAGAGTTGCCTTCTACTGGGTTCAGTCTACTCCAGCCATTGAGCTGTGAATATGTACTGATCACCAAATGTTCAAAATGCCCGTCACGGGTACTGAAGGCAGTCTTCCAATCGTCAACTTCACAAATTTGAATCAAGTTGTAGGACCCCTGCAAGTCGAGTTTTGTGAAGACTCATGCTCTGCGCAGACGGTCAAAGTGCTCGGATATTAGTGGCAACAGATATCTGTTCTTAACTGTAATCTTATTGAGACCCTGATAGTTGATGCAGGGACGAAGAGAACCATCCTTGTTTTCCTCAAAAAAGAACTGGGCACTGGCTGGAGAGAAGGACTTGCGGATGAAGCCTTTCTGAAGATTTTCTTTTATATAGGCCACCATTGCCTGTCTCAGGTATGGACAAAGAGTAGACCCTGCCCCAAGGAAGAGTAGTCCCAGACAGGGGATCAATAGGACAATCACAGGCTCGATGAGGCAGAAGGGTCTCAGCCTGTTTCTTGTAGAAAACATCAGGGTACTTGTGATAGGGCGAAGGCAGGCCCATAAGAGGAGTGGACAACATCAGTGAAGAAGTGATACTCACCAGACGATTTACCACAAGACACCAAGAATGACAATCTTGTCTCCAACATGTGACTTTGCAGTATCAGGGGGTGTATTCTAAGAGGTCCCTGGTATTCACCAGAGGGATGGACTTGGGATAGGCTTGCAAGAAACTCCCAGGTAACTCCCCCTGATGTGACTTGCTTGCAGTGGTGGCCGAGATGTAGCATAGTACAGAAGCAGCAACTAAACTTGTAGTCGGGGATAGGCAAAGGGGTCAGGGCAGGCAGCAGGCAAAACGTGGTCAGTGGCAGGCAGGCAAATATGTAAACGTCCCTTTTAGCTAGATAGTGCCACTTACACGGTAAGTAATCTTCCACTATGTAGATGAGCTAGGAATAAGTTAAAGCCCCATAGGTAAATAGGTATGCCAGCCCTCCCATTAGGTAATTTGTCTGGGTAGGTAGGGCTCCAGATATTATGTTAGGTAGATTTTTCAGGTAGGGCTGCCAGTAGTTAGGTAAGGCCCTTGTTCATGAGTAGGGATCCAGGAAGGTAGGTTAAGAGGGAGACCCATGGTAGATATGGCCTTTATTTAAAAAATACATATATAAAGTTCATCTCTTCCTGTTACCCTGCTGAGCCCTTGCCTTCTCTGGTGCAAGCATAGTCTCTGGAACTTTTGTAGGCTACAGACCTAAAGCAGCATACAGTTTAGAGTATTTGGGGGGCAGGAATTCAATAAATCCTTTTCCTGCCTTAGTTCTTAAAATCATGAGTGTTGTGAAGATGTGCGCAAGTGTCCAAGGCCTGTTCTTTTTACCAAACTTGTAAAACACGTTGAGGACCTCTCCTGGTTTCACATGTGGTTATTGCCTACTAACGGCATTCCTATTGGCTACTAATGACACCCATAATACTGGATTTATCAATGAAGAAGTTTTTATGAACTCCACACAGACTTTCTTCCATACTAATGCTCTTTGATGACATTTTCAGTAATGTTGCTTATTGATTTTTTTTTTCCGTTCAAAACAATGGAGCCTAATTTCACTTTAAAGTCTAAAGCTAAATATTTAAAGGCTACATAAATACTATTATGAAAATCTCATAATGCTATGTATGTAGCCTTAAATATTTTGCTTTAGAATTGAAAATAAAATTAAGCCCCATTGTTTTAAACTAAAAATAAAAAAGTCATAAAAAAGCATTAGAATGGAAGAAAGTAATGCTTTTGTTGCAATATCAGATAGCAGAATTTTTTTCTTTCAAAATATAGCATGTTATAGAAACTTTATTTGTTCTAGCATTTTTGTATTTGCTTCTCTATATTAAGTTAAAATGACAGAAAAAAAATATACTTTCAAAATGATTCACAAATAAAAATTAGAATAGTAAATAAAACACAATAAAAACACATACAACTAAAAAGCGATAATAAGTATAATAAAACACTGACACAAATATATAAAGGAGCCCTACAGATATGTGTGCTATAGTCAGATTAAGAATGCAATGTATTGACACATGTATGAAAACTGTCTAGGTCTAAAGCTCACTTTGTTGCAACCAATCAGAGCGCCCCTTTCATTTTTCCAGACCACTATATGAAATAAAAGTGAATTTTAGACCTAGAAAGTTTTCATGCAGTTGGCCCATAGTATCATAATTTATTAACAACTAACTTTCCTTTACTTTGCACTCCATGCTTTGGCTTCAAAAAACCAAAGCAACACATGTGAACACTCCCTCAGCCAGTGTCTTTTTGGATAGGGCTATAAGAATAAATAAGAAAAAAAGAAATACAATAAAAGCAATGCAAATAAAAATGTATGCATGAATGGTTTGGTATAAAAAAAATCAATGAGAATATATTTGATATATAAAAAAAAAACTTCTTGTGTGGCACAAGGGAACATATGTGTGGTCCGCAAACGACTCTTTAAGGATGTTTCTAAACATCTTGCAGATTCTGAATCCACACAGGAACTGTGCAGCTGCACGAGTGGAGAGCCAGCTGTCAGTGAGAGCTGGACTTTCCATATATAAGACAAGGACAGTTTATTATTGTCCCCACCTCTCTGATTTTTATATAAACAGCATTCTATAAGTGCTTTTCCATTACCAGTGAGTACATTACCTCTGTCTGATGGAAACACCGATAAGAAATTCCCCAGAGTGGAGTTGCCAGACAAGCAATTACCTAAACAGGCAAAAAGATGGTAAAACAAATACAGCCCTCTGAAAACTGCTGTATGTAATCAGACACCCTCTGGCAGGCACCAGGGTGCATTCCCATGGCAAAGACAAAATACCGGTTGAATTTTCTGACCGGTATTTTGTCTTTTTTGGCACACAGGGGGATGGCTTTTGTCCGCGGATTCAAGCTGTCCCCCTTCACACTCACATGTCCATGTTCTGCCCGAAAACTGGGTGGAAGAAAAAACATGTTCAGTGTTGAGCCAAACTGTAAGGAAAATGATTAGTTCGACACGAACTTTACGTTTTCTGCGGCCCCGAGCCAAGCCAAATTTTTGACGCAAGTTCGGTAAAATTCGAGCTCGGGACATGTTTGCGGTGCCATTTTTAGCTGATTTCTTCAGTTTGGGCAGCCAGCCAATCAGTGCAGAGCACAGAGGGGGTTAAAAACATCACCACTGAGGGTGTCGGGATCTCATTGGCTGCTAAAATCACATGACTAGTGTTGAGCGATTACGTTGACCATCGACATCGGTCGATGGTCGATAGTCGACCATCATTGACAAGATAGTTGATAGTGAGTGGTCGATTATGAGCGATGACCATTAAAGTCTATGGGAGAGCAACAACACCTTCATTTTTTACACCCCAAAAAGGGCTGGAGAAGGGTGGAATTAAAAATCCACAACAGTCAAAAAGGATAAGTGCTACATCTTAGGCAACACACATAGGGTTAATAAAAGCCACAAAAAAAATAACAGACCATTCACTATCCCTGTCCTTGTACCACAGCATGACCCTTAAACCGCATCACCCACAAATTAAAAAAATGCCAGAAGGCAGTATGATTTGATCCATCCTGTTTACTTGAACTGGACATTGAATATCCCGTTTCCCGGAACGCAGCATGAGCCCCAAACCTGCATGAACCCCAGATTTAAAAGTGCCAGAAAAAGAGTCTTTCAACCACCATTTTAGTTGAACTGGACATTGACTATACATGTCCTGGCCACAGCATGAGCCCCAAACCTGCATGACCCCCAAGATTTCAAAAGTGCCGGGAAAAGGATCTTTCAACCACCATTTTTTGTTTTTACTGGACATTGACTATACCCGTCCTGGGCCACAGCATGAGCCCCAAACCTGCATGACCCCAAAATTAAAAAGTGCCGGAAAAGGGAGTCTTTCAACCACCATTTTAGTTGAACGGACATTGACTATACCTGTCCTGTAACCCCAGAATGACTATTAAACCTTCTGACCCACAGATTAAAAATTATCGGGAAAAGGAGTCTTTGAACCACCATTTTAGTTGAACTGGACATTAACTATATCTGGTCTGTACCCAGAAGACCATTAACCTGTTGAACCCACAGATTAAAAAGTTTCCGAAAATAGGAGTCTTTCAACCACCATTTTAGTTTCACTGGACATATACTGTCCCTGTCCTGGTAGCGCTTGCCCCCCCGTATGAGTGCGTACCAATTGAGCTTCACTTGGAAATACTGGTGGGTTTAAAGCTCCTGTTCCCCCCAGGTCCCTTTTTCTTGGCATTCTTTTTCTTCATTTTACTCAACTCGCGGGGGAAATTTCCCCTGTACTTTGTTCTCGTCCATCTCCCCATCCCTGTCCCTGAAAACCCACATTGGTCAAATTTTTGTACCTCCCTTGCAATTCAGAGAATTTTTTTACCAGCTAGTTTGTACATGCAAGTTTTTTAGTAGTTTAATTCCCTAGAAAACACATTTTTAAAATAGGATGGAATCCTCCATGTCTTTGTTTTCTCATTTTTTTATTTGTATTTAACGTTGGGGTTGTTCAATAAGTGTATTGATAGATATGTTACAAGATCTTGCAAAAACAAGTCATTTTACAATATGTGTCCATTTTCCAGTGTCATACATATTCCTGTTTCTGACTCAGCAACCATCACCCTTGACGCCCAATCTTGACAATTGTAAAGAACTAACTGTCCTGTTAAGAAATAACAACCATTTTTTTTTAATAGGTCCTGTCTCTTATAGACTGCAGTTCAAAGCATAAATGCAACCCAAAATTTCAATGCATGACCATTGAGTCTCTGTAGACAATTGTGAAGAACAAAATGTCTGTTATTAGAAACAACATTTTTTTATAATAGGACCTGTAGGATAGCTGCCATTCAAAGCAAAATGCCCTCGCCAAAAATTCAAACATCGACCTTGAGCCATCTTTTTCATGGACAATTGTGAAGAACTATATAATTGTATTGTTAGAAAACAACATTTTTTTTTTTTTTTTTTTATTTGATAGACCTGTAGTATTGATGCTAGTTAAAGCAGACATGACCCCAAATAAATTTGCTTCATTGACCAGTGCTCAGCACTCTGTTGAAAAATTGTGAGGGAGAAATTCCTCTTAGAAGCCACATTTCTATTCCAATGGACCAATGTTTATTGCTGTATTCTCACTGCAACATGACCACACACATAATTATAATTAATTGACTTCTAGCCACTATTAAAAATTGTGAGGGAGACAATCGCCACTTAAAAGATAACATTTCAGTTCCAAAAGGATCCATGACTTATTAGCTGTATCTCACAGAGTACATTGTATCCAACAGAAATTTTAAAACTATGAACCTACTCTCAGCCACTCTTATTAAAAATTGTCGGTAGGACGGGACAGCTTGCACTTTAATTACAGCCACCATTTCTGTTCCAAAAGGACCATCGCGGGTTGTTAGTTGCTGTATGCGTCTAGGCAGCATACAGACCTAATCAAAAACCGCATTGTGACAATGGGCGAAATACCTTCTAAAGATAAAGTTGAGTAAATGGAATACAGGTACGGTTGTATGAAACCTTGACATGTCTCTTTTACAGTCTTCCTCCACAAGTCTTAAAACCAGCCAAATGAAATGTTGGGAAAAGAGAAAAAAATTGCAGTAAGACGAGATGTTCATTTTTAAAAAAAAAGTTTTCAAAGAGGACCATTTCTTTTTGTAAGAGGAATGGTGAAGTAGGGACCGGCTACTTGCTCGGAGGTTGGCATTCACAGCGTGTTGCCCACCTCTGTCTAAAATGAGAACGGTTGACACGGCAAACCCCATAATCTTGCAGTCGGATAGGTCCGTGTGACGCCTGCAAACGCTAGCCATTTGGCGTGGAACGAAGACAGGCGTAATTTTCAAGGAATGGCGGAAGCTAGACAGAATCTATAGGACTTCGAGCCTTCCTCAGCCAGGCAGTCCAGACACGGGTTAGCTCTTTAGAGTATTCTGGATGACAAGGTTCATGACATGCTGCCAGGCAAGGTATGTGCTCCAGTCTTCGTGATCTCTTAAGGCCTGTGGCCAGCAGATTTCGCCCCGTGTTTATCGCACACCCACCTTGCCTAAAGGTCACCAAGGTCTCTTGGCACCCAGCCAGCGCTTGGTTTACGTTCGCGGAGAGCCAATCCACCACAGCTCCTGACCCTCGTGGGGGCACGGTCTCAACCTTAGAGACTGATTAATTTCAACACGGCATGGTTTCTTGGGCACGTGATGCAACCAGAGGACATGGGGGGAAAGAAAACCGTGCACAATCCGCGGTTTTTTGAAGAGGCGTGCAGGCCGAGCAATAATGAGAGCCACCGTCACCCCCAGAGACCATCACCCAGCTCTCCCAGTGATCTGTACTGAGATATAGCGCCTTGGCCCGTGCTTACTAGTTCCATGTGTTGGTGGTCAGATGGATACTTTTCCGGCCACAAGATGCAGGACAAGCGCTTGAATTTTTAGATGAAACCAACCCTCCATGGGTATATGAGCTCAGGGCAGGGACGGACTATTATCTGCGCAATAAGAAGCAGAATTATGACTTCTAATGATTTAACTGCGCTCGGGCATCTCAGTTTGGCGGGGAAGGCCAAAGGGCCATGACTGTTGGCGGAACCCAATCTGTGTCCACCAGAACGGAAAGGCAAACATTTCCAAGGCCTACAAAGCCTAAGGCCAATGCCGATTCAGGCTTTTGGCACTTTGGGATTGGTTTGTGGTTTTATAAGTGTTTCTTCTGCTACACAAACCTGGAAGACAGAAGGCTGGGCCTGGGGGATGCTTAGACTGGCCACTGTACGGCATGCAGGTCCCTACAAACTGGCGGAAGGAGAAGGGGTAGGATGGGATCTCTTGGTGGTGGCTGGTGGTAACTCGGGTCTGACGCCAGGAGGAGGGGCTGAGACGAGGAGGCTGAGATCCCTGATCATCACTCGGAGAGACATGGGTCAGCTGAGGAGACGCTCATTGGCTAATCCAGGTGGCGAGGAGGAGGAGGCGGAGACAAAGAGGGTTTGTGACTAGTTGGAGTTGTGGCCCCCGGCAGTCAGTCTGGCTCTTATTTTGGCCAAGTGCTTGCCTTACATTTCAACTTCATGCATTCGACTGCATGATCGAACACCCCTATAGACCATTAGTTTCCGGTGGGTTGCGTTATACGCTCCCACCCATAAGGTTTCTTGCCTTCTACTTATGCGTTTTCCATCGTGGACATAGATCGGCTATTGACATCGTCGTGGGATGAATAGTAGTCCTTAGCGGTCAAACGAAGGCCCTGGCTTGGATAGGTTACTGGAGCCTTCTTTGACGGCGATAACGTGAGGAGCGTGGGTTTGATGTCCTGTGGCGAACGTGGGCCTGGCGGAATCAATCTATCAGCGGACTTACTTTGTTCGACCGCCCTCTCCCTTTTTTATGAGAAGCGGACCATGTACTGACATACCCCATCGTTTTCCCTCCTTGTCCAACAGTGATGATAAGCGACTCTAGCAAGCAATTCTGCCTGAAAAAGACCCACGTTTGTATCCGACAATGTCTGTCAATCATCTATCATCAGACACAGCGTGTACTTGGTGTCCAGGACATTCTGCATCCAGGTAGCTGTGCTGAGCTACAATAGCTAGAGGGAACTGCAATGTAGGCGTTTGCCGACAGCCTGGGATATTTTCTGACGATTGACTAGGCTTCCTTCTCATGCCTCCTGCTGGCATAGTTACTGGGCCGTCCAGAGCTGAGAAAATCATCCTTCTTTGGCTCTTGATCTTTTAACCATGCTCTTCCTGACCCCAACCTGCCATTTGTCATCAAAGGAGGTCTTCACGAAATTGGTTGATTTCCACATGTTGGAGGGTACACGAGGTTGACATTTGGGCTGCTTCATGTTGAGACGGGATTGCTGGATGCCATGCATGTATGGACTGACATTTGTGGCCGTGACTGGCGAGGAAGAGGAGGTAAGACTGCTGGATGCAGGTTGCATTAACAAAACTGAAGGACATGATTGGCGGACGCTGTTCGTTACTGTGGGAAAATTTATACAAGGGCCCTGACCCAGCGATGACAGGCCATGACGGTCACTGCAAACTGACGTTCCGTTGGCATGCGGGTTGTCGCCCAGAATCTGGCAAGGAGACACCTTCTCATCTTACCTCTACCTCCATGTCCTACACCCTCTTTGCTCGCTTACCACCTGAATTAGCTGACAATGTTTCTGAAAATAAAAATTAGAGAAGATGGAGAGTTTTGGAAAAGTCTCTTATTAAAAGTCGGCAAATCTACAGCCTTTATCTCATCCCTCAATATCCAAACTCAAAATATTGCTGCGATTCAAACTATAACTGCCAAGTAGATCTATAAACAAAGCTGGCCTGCGCCCCAAAATAAAGTGATAAAAACACGTATACTGAAATGTATTCGGATATTACAACGTTATTTTTTGGCACCTATCAATTCACCTTGTGGTGACTATAAAATTGGCTGTATTCAAATATTAACTGCATGTAGATCTATCACATCAAAGCTGGCTGACACCAAAGGGAAAAAACACGTATCTGAAATGTTATTTTGGATAATACACAAGGTATTTTTTGCATCCTATCAATTCACCCTGTGGTGAACTAATCAAATATTGCTGTTATTCTTAATTTAAGTGCTAAGCTGCCCTCATTGAACAAAAAGCCTGTTAGTGCGCCGCAAAGTCAAAAAACACGTTTTCTGTTTTGTATTCGTATAATACAAGATATTTTGGAACCTTTCTCAATTAACCTGTGATGACTAAAAAATTGCTGGATTAAAATTTTGTGCAAGCTGTTCTTTTTTTTTTCTTTCTCCTCAATGATACAAAAGTCCTATGTAGTGCGCCACACTAGTTATAAAAAAACAAGTATCTGTTATGTACTTTGTTATAAACTTACAAGATATTTTTGGCACATTTCACAATTCACACTTGTGAGTGACTTATAAATTGCTGGATTCAAATTTTAGTGGGCAAGGTGGATTTATCAACAAAGCGCTGGAATGGCGCATATATTGAAAATTGAAAACACCAATCTGAAATGCATACTACTGATAAATAAAACGTGGGAGTTTTGCACCTATCACATAGAGACTGCAGTTACTAGAAAAAGATGTGTATCCTATAAGTTCAGGACTGCCCAATATCCAGGAATTATTGACAATAGAAAACTGTTAATAATAAAGCTATTGCAGTGCAATGTCACACTAAGTCGTGGTGACCTTTATCCAGTATTCCTCTTTAAAAGAGCTTGCCTGTGTTTGCCCGTGGGCCCTCCCCTCCACCACCCCCCCCCCACCCTGAACTTTTACAGCGGTAGATGCTCCTTTAAATATTCTCTACCTAACTACATATAATCTTCCTATCTCCTAATCTAACTAAGTTGTAAGGGATCACAGCTAATAGTAGAGGTTTCTCTGTGATTAAATAGAATAATTTCACTGAGGCTGTTTGGACACAAGCAGAGACCGCCGATCCTTCTGCGTCATGAGATGCTGAGAGGTCACTGAGGACTGAAACAGGAACGCTGTTCTTTGTAAAATGAGTCATGTAATTTTTCCAGCCCATATCGAACCATACACATCTCAGTCATGACGTCGCACACACATCTCACCCTGCTCTATTCTGTAAGCTTGATTTGCTGGCCGCCAAAATGACAGGTCACAGCGGCCGAAAATGAGCTCTGATCCTTAATAGATGATGAACAGATTTTAACACCTAAATAATCGCATGATATAAAAATTTCGTTCAACATAAAAACTGTGCCGGATTTCAAACTTTGTCGATTATAGTCGCTTCAACACTTAACTATGACCTTTAGTGATATGAGCGATTACGTATGGACTTCGTCTTTCGCTGTCGATAGTCGATTTTCTGGGCAATTATCAAGACGATTTCCGATAGCGATTATAGATTATCGCCTGATCTACATTAAACTCTCATGCACGTAGAAGCAGACTACACCTTCATTCTTACACCAACCACAGTGCCTGGAGCAAGCTGGAATTAACATCCACAACAGTCAAATGGATACCTTGGCTACATCTATAGGCAAACACACAATAGGTTATAAAAAGCCACAGAAAAAAACTCACAAGACCATTTCCACTATCCCTGTTCTTGTACCACAGCCATGAACCCTTAAACCACTGCATCCCCCCACAAATTAAAAAGTGCCAGAAGGCCAGTATGATTCTGAACCATCATTTTAGTTGAACTGACACTTGTTCTATATATGTCCTGTACTTGCAGGATTATGACATTTAAGCCGTGATCCTGGACCCAAAGATTTAAAAACGTGCTGGTAAACAAGGAGCTCTTTGAACCACCATTTTAGTTGAACTGGAGATGGACTTATATTTGTCCTGTACGCATGTATGACCATTAAAACCTGTCTGACCCCCAGATTAAAAAAGATATAGGTTTTTTCCGGGAAATGGTAGTCTTTGAACCACCATTTTATCTAGAACTGGACATTGAATATACTCTCGACCTGGCTTCCGCCACAGCATGAGCCCCAAACCTGCAATGACCCCCACATTTAAAAAGTGCCGGAAAAAGGGTCTCTTCAACCACCACTTTTAGCTTTCAACGGACATTGAAATTATACCTGTCCTGAGGCCACAGCATTGAGCCCCAAACCTTGCATGACCCCCCAGATTTAAAAAGTTCCGCAAAAAATGGAGTCTTTGAACCACTCATTTAGTTGGAATGGACAATTGACTATATCTGTCCTGTTACCGCAGACTTGACCATTAAACCTGTCTGATCCTCAGATTAAAAAAGTGCCACAAAAAGGACGTCTTTAACCACCAATTTTAGTTTAAACGGACATTGTATATACCTGTCCTGGGCCTCAGCACTGAGCCCCAAACCCTGCATGACCCCCAGATCTTAAAAAGTGCCGCCAAAAAGGAGCTCTTTGAACCAACATTTTAGTTGAAAACTGCGACATTGACTATAACTGTCCCTGGGCACAGCAATGAGCCCCCAAAACCTGCTATGACCCCACTCATTTAAAAAGTGACGCAAAAAGGAGTCTATTGATCCACCATTTTACTTGTTACTGAGAGAATGGCGGGACTATATCATGTACCTGTACGACCAGACTATGACACTCTTTAAACCTGTTGACCAGCAGGATTAAAAAAGTGACGGAAAAAGGAGTCTCTTTAACCACAATTTTAGTTTCAACAGACATTGAATATACCTGCCTGGGCCAAAGCATGAAACCCCAAACCCTGCACGACCCCCAGACTTTAAAAAACGTGCTGCAAAAAGAGGAGTCTCTTGAACCACCATTTTAGTTGAACTGGGACATTGACTATACCTTTCCTGGGCCAACGCATGTAGCCCAAACCTGAAGACCCCCGGATTTAAATGTGCCGCAAAACTGGATATTTGAACCACCATTTTAGTTGAACTGGGACATTGAACTTTATATGTCCTGTACCGCAGACCATGACCATTAAACTGTCTGATCCAAGATTAAAAAGTGCCACAAAAAGGAGTCTTTAACCACCCATTTTATTTAACGGACATTGTATTATACTGTCCTGGGCACAGCATGAGCCCCAAAACATGATGACCCCAGAATTTAAAATAAAGTGCCCGCACAAAAGGAGTTCTTTGAACCACCATTTTAGTTGATACTGGACATTGACTATACCTGTCCTGCGGCAAAGCATGAGCCACCAAAACTGCATGACCCCCACATTTAAAAAGTGACGCAAAAAAAGGAAGTCTTTTGAACCACCATTTTAATTGTATAGGACATGGGAATATATCTGATCCTGTATCCCGCAGACATGACCATCCTAACATGTCTGACCAGCAGATTAATAAGTGCCTGGAAAAAGGAGTCTCTTGAACCAACATTTTTCGTTTCTAACTGCAATTTGAATATACCTGTACCTGGGACCAACGCATGAACCCCAAAACCTGCACGGACCCATCTGATTTAAAAAGTGCTGCAAAAGGAGTCTTTGAAATCCACCATTTTAGTTGAACTGGAATTGAGACCTATAACTTTCGCTGGGCCAAACAGGAGCCCCAAACCTGTATACTCCAGATTTAAAAAGTGCGCCAAATAAGGAAGTCTTTGATCCACCATTTTAGTTGAAATGGACATTGACTATTTCTGTCCTGTTACCGCAGTATGACCGTATAACAACCCTGTTCTGACCCCCAGATTAAAAAGTGCCGGAAAAGAGTTTTCAACCACAATTTTTTGTTGAACTGGACATTGACTATATCTGTCTCCTGGGCCACCGCAGGTGCCCCAAAACCTGTTTGATCCCATCAGAATCAAAAAAGTGGCTCTATGCTGTTTAGTTAAAGTGTCTGTCATTTCGAATATTTTTGGTATCGACATTTGTTTACAGAATTTATTATAGCGGAAGTTTTCATTTTATTAGTTTTACATTATATCAT
Source organism: Phyllomedusa bahiana (assembly GCA_025379985.1). Classification (NCBI taxonomy): domain Eukaryota; kingdom Metazoa; phylum Chordata; class Amphibia; order Anura; family Hylidae; genus Phyllomedusa; species Phyllomedusa bahiana. The sequence goes on along the minus strand of JAODAL010006489.1, from coordinate 22,582 downwards.
TTTGCACTTTTTTGTCATGTGTGTGATAACAGACAAAATACACACCCATACCTGCAGTTTTTAAAGGTATTTTTTACACATGTAGATGTGTTAATTCATATGAAAACCTCTATAAGTAATACAACATGTCCTAATCATCCCATAAACACTTCTTAGTTGAGTAGACATTTGCCCTCCTGGCTTCTGGACTGATTCAGCCAATCAATTCAATGGGTTTCTATTTTTCCTCCCAAATACCTTCTTCATTGATTAAGAACAGATCCCTCAACCTAGGAGATTCAAATGATCGACGACCCATAGTGACTCCCAGCCCTCAAGGAAAATTTTAAGGCCTCAATTTTAGTGCAATTTGTGTACCCAGCCCTGGGACGCTTTTAGACAATACTACTCAAAGAAATCACCTTTTCCACAAATATGATTTTTTCTAGTGAAATATGAAAGCTCTCCTGATTGCCCCTCACTGTGAGAGCCAGTGCTGGCCGTAATGCCAATCTCGTTAACCAACGGAGGTACAGCCTGCCAGATTACATGTGGGCCTGTGCTGGTGATCCCGCCCGAGAGACCAGGCTTGCGGTTCTTGTCATCTATTTACACAAGCAGGTTACACGACGCAAGGCCGCAGTTTACGTGGGTGCGTGAGAGGCCAAGGATGGTGTACGTCATCATCTAACACGGTAGAAAATGCCCTTATGAAGCCTGACAAACGAAAACAGTCGTGCTGAAGCAGATGTGCGGGATGAGGATGTGTGAGGTAAGACCCTCCAGCCTTCCTCATTACACAGTCCAAGGAACTGGGTAGCGCTCATGCCCATCCGTATGAGTGCGTTACCTATTGAGCTTCACTTGGAATACTGGTGGTTTATCGCTCCTGTTCCACCCATGGCTGCCCTTTTCTTTGGATTCTTTTTCTCATTTTTACTCAACGTGCTGGAGGAAAATGTTGCTGTTACTTTGTTCTCAGTGTCCGTGCTCTCATACATCCATGTCCTCTGAATAACTATTTCTGGTCAAGTTTTCCTGTACCGCCCTTGTATCAATTCAGAGGCAATTTTTCTTACCAGCATATTTTTGTACATGCAAGTCTTTTTGTAGTTTAATTCTAAGAGAAACAACACATTTTTAAAATAGGGATGGATTCCCCCAATGGGGGTGTTCATTGTTTCTCTATTTTTTATTCTATATCAAATAGGTTTTCTCAATTCAGGAATTTGCTAAGCTATGTTTTAAAGATCTTGGCAAAAAAACAAGTTCATTTTGCATATGTTTCATAACACGTCTCCTACGTATTCCTGTTATTCCTGACAGCACCAATCACCCATTGAGCCACCTTGGAACATATGTGAAGAAACAAATGTCTGTTAGAAACCAACATTTTTTACATAGGACCTTGCTTGTATTGCTGCATTTCCAAAGCTGCATGAACCCAAAAAACATTATAAAAATGACCTTATCAGCCACTGTTACAAAATTGTGAGGAGGAGAAATGCCACTTAGAAGCCCCAATTTTCTGTTCAATTGCGACCACGTATTATTGCTGTAGTCTCACAGCAGCCTAATGACCCAAAATAAAATATAAATATGAATTCTCTGCCAACTTGTTAAAAAGTGTGAGGGGCAGAAATGCCATTAGAAGCCACCCCAATTTCGGTTCCAAAGGACCACGATTAATTGCCTGGTATCTCCACTTGCAATACATGACCCCAAAAATTATAATTATGACCTTCTCATGCCACTGTTAAAAAATTGTGAGGAGGAGAAATGCCACTTAGAAGCCCCATTTCTGATTCCAAAGGAACCACGGTTATTGCTGTATCTAACAGAACATGACCCCAATAAAATTTATAAAATGATTTCAGCAACTCGTTAAAAATTGGGAGGGAGAAATGCCACTTAGAATCCTCATTCTCCTGTTCCATAAAGGCACATCGTTTATTGCTTTATCTCACAGCATCACTGACCCCAAAAAGATATATATATTATTGGATTCAGCCACTGTAAAAAATTGTGTAGGCACACATGACCCCAAAAACCATTGGACAATGCGTAAAAATTCTAAAGATCGAAGTGCTCGTTATTAGGGATCTTTGGGTGTGTACTGGTTATAATTGGTGTAGTGGGTCTGGAGACAATCATACATTCTTATCATGCATTTGATCGGGGGGCGTTATGTGATTAAAAATTATTGCAGTAAGAAATGATCATTTTAAAAAACATTTTCAATGCATGAGGACCTATTTCTGTTTTGTAGAGGATGGTGAAGTAGACGGCAACTAATCGGTGTCCCTCGGAATTGGGGGCCACAACATCATTTGATTGAAAAGTTCAAACGTTCCACATTTTCTGTGGAAAGCAGGATGCGTTTGTTGTGTAATGACTCCTTCCAGCTGTGCTGAAAGGTCCCAGCTCAGATATGTACGCTGGCTGCTAGGGCAGCGACAACACCTCTATCGGCTCGTGGCGAGCTAGCTCGGTCCTTTTGTCCATTTTGGTACCAAGAATGTCTATTGGGTAAACGGAACACATACAAATAAACATTCGGCTGTTGAGAGCAGATAGTCATGCACAAATGATACTTCAAGCAGGTTCTGTGTGTGTTGGATGTCGTGCGCCCTGCATTTCATTCGTCTGGCTGAGGTGGTAAATAGGATTGTCAGAGGTTACACCAAATTTAGGCTTCTGCCACCCATGCCTGCTCGATGCTGCTGCCGCTACGGCTACTTTGCCACTCTACTGCTATCTCGTCGCTGATGTTGTTACAACGTGAATTTGAAAAACTGTGATCAGACGTCAACAGATGTATCCTGTTGATCAATCAGAAACGGTCTACAATTTTTCCTTGTTGCATTTTTACTCTCTAATTACTGGTGTGGGTTGAAGATATAGTCCACTGTTTTGTTTTGTTCCGGGGATCAAGCCAGTGGAGTGGCCACCCCAGTAAATGTTGTTCATGTTTTGATGGCCTTACTTTTGAGGATCATGTTGGAGGAAATCGGAGCATCACAAGGCACTCAATGTGAGAGAATGGAGCCTTGATTTCCCAAAGCATATGGGTCCGTGGCGGCACTAGCATATACTGATCTTCACCTTCCTTCTTCCTCCTCCGCCTCAAATTCGCGGGCATCCTCTTTCCAAGGCAGGGACATCCGGTAATGCGAGTCTAGTATGGAATACATCCTCCTCACTCGCTTCCTCCGGCACCAGCTTCAACACAGGCCTGACTTGCCTCAGATGATGCACACCTGAGTGCTGATGCGCCGCCTTGCACTAGTCCTGGACCCCGAACCATCTACACAAATTGAAGGAACCGATATAAAATTCGAGAAAACTGTCGCAGGGCCTTGTGGATTTTAACGTAGAGAAAGGCTCAGTGTCCGCATCTGTGTACGTCTTCCTCCTCCGTCGCTGGCGGGGACCTGATGTTTCAGAGTGTCCAACGATCCGTTCCAGAACTAAGATCACCCACAATGGTCACTGCTGACACAAGGGCATCGTCTGACATGTCGATTTTGGTGGCTTCTTCAAAACTGGAAAGGATGGTTGCAGAGCTCTTTCCCCTGCCTCCACTCACAGTGGCTCATCACCCCGAGGTCCGCCACCGCTGCTTGTCAGGCTCATGTGTCACTTCAGTACTGGCGTAATGGAATTGACGTGCTCCCCCATATTCGCTGGCAGCATGATGGGGCAGGTCTGGAATCCAGCGTGTGGCCACCGTAACAATGAGCGGTTGACGGGAATCAAGGGTACGAGCTGATTTTGGGCTGCAATTCAGCAGTCGGGACGAAGCAGTGTGTGCCAAACGGCGGAGCCAGTGCGATCTCAGACCTCAGAGCCTTCTTACAGCAGGGCAGTCCAGATCCGTTAGCGCTTTAGAAATTTCCTGGACGACGAGGATTCATGACTTTTGCCAGGCAAGGGATGTGCCTCCAGAACCTACCGTTTTCTTAAGGCGCGGCCAGCCGATTCTCGCCGTTCTTCGACACTTACCTTGCCGGCACAAGGTTCTTGTCACCCTGCACAGCGCTCGGTCTCGTTGATGGAGAGAACATCCACAGCTCCTGACCTGTGTTGTGGATGGTCTCAAAGACACGATTCATTTCAAAACACGGCCTGGTTTCTCTAGGCCCGTGATGTCACCAGAGGACCGTTGGGGAATGTGCCCTGCACCATCCCTGCGGTTTTGTACAGAGCGTGCGCCGAGTCTGAGAGCCAACCGCACGACCAGGAGACATCACAACCAGCCTCACCCTAGTGAGCTGCCACCAGTGTCTTATAGCGGCCTTGGCAGTGCTTACTAGGCCATGTGTCTCGGTGGTGACGATGGACTTTTCCGGACACATGATGCAGACAACGTCTTGAAATTTTAGATGACACGTGGTGGCAAGGGCAGGGACGGCTTTCTTCTGGCAAAGAAATGCCTGCTCGGCATCTGGTATTGGGGGAAGGCAAGGGCCATGAAAGTGGCGGAACCCCCATCTGTGTCGCACCCCAAGGGAACGGCAAAGGCAATCTATTTCCAAGGCCAAAAGACCTGGCAATGCCGACATTCAGGCTTTTTAGCCTTTGGCTTTGGGTTAAAGTATTTCTTCTGTCTCAAACTGCGAAGAACAGACAGGCTGCTGTACGACGGCGCTAGTACGGCATGCAGGTTCGTCAATTGGCGGAAGGAGAAGGCAGGTAGGATGGGTCTCTATGTGGTGTGGTGGTACCTCGGGCGGACAGGTGGAGGCTTGAAGCGGATGCTGATACCCTGATCATTGACTTGTGAGGGACATGGGCAGTGAGGATAGCTTGGCTGGTGGCGGGGGAAGAGGTGGTCGGAGACCCAGAGGGTCGTGTTCAAGTGGTTGGCAGGCCCGGGGTCAGGTCTGGCATTTTTTGGGGCCAAGTGTTGCCCTCCTATTCTCACAATCATGCATTCGCTTGCATGTGACTATAGGACATGGTGGTGGTTAAAACCTAAGATTCTTGCCTCTATTATGCGGTTTAAGGGCATATGACAGCGATGGTCTGTGAATCAGAGGCTTGCTCAAGAAGGCCCAGGGATTGAGTGAAGGTCCTGGTCCTTTTTGACGGAGATAAGCGAGGAGCGGCGGATTCCGCTGACCGTGGCTGGCGGAATCATATCAGCGGTCTTCAGCGACCGCCCTCTCCCTTTTTGTGGCGGGACCTCAGTATTGACACTACCATCGTCTTCCTCACTCGTCCAGTGATGAAGCTGCTCGCAAGCAAATTCTGCGGGAAAAGACCACGATATATCCGCAATGTCGTCAAACCCCTCAAACCCCACCCCATCCCCCCCCCCCCCCCCCCCCCCCACCTCCTCTTTCCCCCTTTTCCTCCATCCACCCCCTCTCCCCCACCCCGCCCCCCCCCCCCCCCCCCCCTCTACCTCCCTCCCCCCCCCCCCCACCCTCATGGTTTTGTAGAGTTCGTTTGAGTTCTGTGGCGTTGTTTTAGTGTAGAAAGTGGTTGTGTCTGCGAGTTGGTTCAGCGGTCGGTTTGTGTCAACTGTGCGTCCCAATCAGGTGGTTCGTGTGTGTCCTCAGGTGTGTGGTTGTTTGGGGCCAGATTTAAGATCTGCCGGGTCTACAAGCAAGGGGTCTTGCGGTGCAAGGGCATTGGCTCGATAGTGGTGTATAAAGCCGCCCTCGGGGATTTTTTGATCCCGAGTTGTCCCGGCTTCTCCTTATCCTCCTCTTGTTAGATGGCATCTCGTGTATACGAGTGATAGGGGCGCTGTTCTCGTGTACGATAAGCGCTAGGATTGTGAAGAACAAAATCATCCTTTTGGCCTTCTTTATTGTTCGTGGGATCTTTTTATCTGCCTTCTGACCCCAACCGCTTTTGTCATCATAAAGAGAGGGCTTCTGGGAGGTTAGGGGTAGAATAAATTGGAATTAAGTCTCACAGTGGGTGGGCTTAAACGACGTCGATGTGACATTTGGGTCTGGTTAGTCCTACTTTTATAGCTTACATGCTTTGATAGGGAGGAGCTGGTGCTATGCCGTGGATGATTGCTGTAGGATGACGACGATGTTGTGGCAGTGACTTGGAGAGGACAAGGTGTGGTGTGAAGGACTGAGGTTCTGGATTTGCAGGGTGTATTGCATTTAACCAGGTTGAAGATAATATCTAGGGTAATTGGCGACGCTGTTGTTTACTGAGATTTCACAGGGCCTGACCCCTGAGGCCGCGGAGAGTGGTGTGTAGCAGGACCTGACGGGTCCGTGCAAAACTGTCGATATGGGTGGGCATGATATGTAGTTAGTCGCTCAGATAGGTCCATCGATTGGAATTAATTTAAGGAAGCACCCTGTTCGTTACATTCGATACATTCTATCCTTACCATTGTAGTTCTCATACCGAACCACCGATGAGTTGTTTGCTCGCTTACCACGATCATGGATAATATAAAATCGCGTTTACATGGTTTCAGAAATTGATAAAAATTTGTTGAAGTAAACAGGATAATATGGGTTCAAGAGAAGTATAAGTTTTTGTGTAAAGTCGTATTATTTAAAGATGGGCAATTCGTAGCCTATTCTCAATATAGTCACGATCAAAATCTCAAAACAAAAGGTGCTGGATTTCGAAATATTTAGAAGTGCTAGGTACCCTTATTAAAGCATCAAGCTGACCTGGACCAAAAAGTGAAAAAAACACCTCGTTCTGAAATGTATTACGGTCTAATATAAAAACCGTATTTTTGTCTCTTATCAATTCACCTGTGGTGGACGACAAAATTGTGCTGTATTTCATAATATTGTAAAACTGCGCCAAAAACTGTAGGCTCTATCAACGCAAAGACTTGAGCTGACCAAAAGCGGAAAAAAATCACACCTGTCTGCATTATGTATTAAGGTATATATAAACGGTATCTGTTGGCACCTAGCAATATTCAACTGTGGAGTGAATCTACAAAATATGATGTAATTCCAAATTTAAACCTGCAAAGTAAGCTTGTTCAACCAAAAGCTTGACATTTGTCCAAAATGTGTGAAAAAAACATCACTAGTCTGAGAATGTATACGGATTAATTAAATCGGTTATTCTTATTGGCCACATATCGCTTAATTCACCTGTGGTGAACATACATAAATTGCTGGATTCATAATTTAAGTGCTTGGTACGCGCCTATTCTATCTTAAAGCTTGAACTGACAAAAGGGAATAATAAACACCTGTCTGTAAATGTAGAAAGAATAATAAACAGTGATATTTTAGGCAGCCTATCAATAGTACACTCCCGGGTGTAATCTTATTACATGTTAGGCGGCAGTGATCTTCGAAATGGGCTATATTCATATGGTGAACTGCACAGTAGCTCTCTATATTTTATCACAACAAAGGCTTGAACTGAACCAAAAGTGAAAAAAACAACTGTCTTAGAATGTTAGATACAGGATAATGAAGATGGTTTGTTGCACCTATGATCAGTACACGCTAGTTCTGGGGGACTTACAAAAGAGGCGTGTTGCTGGATTTCGGAAATTTTAATGTGCTGGTCACAAGGTGGCACTCTTTCGAATACAAAGCTGGGCACTGCAGACCAATTATATACAGAATCGTGATATATATTATTAAATACCATGGTATAGTCTTCGGGAGGGAACAATGGTGGGCAAGGTGATTGTTGTATGACCTAGTCTGGGTTTTGATTTGGAAAGAAATAAGGGTTAGTTTTTTGGGCTTCTGTATTACAACCTGTAGTTGAACTACAAAATATTGAGTCCCTGGTCTTCAAGTAAATTTATACAGCAATCCGATTCTGTGGCGTGTAATATCTACCGAAAGCCTTTTGGACGTGGGCTAATAAATTGGATTAGTGAAAAGGAACAGAATATCTGACTATGCTTATACTGATTTATTAAAAAGTTGGAGTGTTTTGCACCTAACAAATAGATTCTGCAAGTTTACTTAGGATTAATCTGTATCCTAATATAAGGCAATGCAAAATGTCTAAACAAAGTTTTTGCTGTAACAATTTCCCAGGTATCCTTTTATAGAGCTTGTCTGTGTTCGCCCGGGGCCCCCCCCCCCCGCTCACCCATCGTGGACTTTTCTGCAGGTTGTTGCTCTGTGTTATATTTACTGCTGCCTAAAGACCTTAACAATCTGCATATCTATGATCTAACTTTAGATTTTAGGTGTCTCACAGCTTATAACTAGTAGAGCTGTCTCCTGTGAAAAAAATAGAATAATTTCGCTAGAGGTTTTCTACTGAGGCTGTTTTGGGACAGAGGCAGTAGCGCACTTCCTTCTGACTATGAGATGACTGACACACACTGTCATCATCGAACAGGAAGGGCTGTATATATAGTAAAACGATGGTCATGTGTTTTCTTCCACCAATCGCTTTAACCTCATACACATCCACAGTCATGACGTCGCCCCACACCACTTCTCTTCATCGCTCTATTTCTGTACAAAGCTGATTTGCTGGCCGCCAAAATGTACAGGAAAGCGCCGTTTTTGGAGCAGTGAGTTATATTTCGGAGGGACATTAAGATTTTCTTTCAGTTATTGATATGCTCTACTGTGATCACGACATCTAATCAATGGGATTAGAATGGCTATCTGTGATCAAGAATGCGGCGGGATAAACTGACTACGTGCTCAGATTTCAATCTTTATATGGCGGTTCGATAAGTAATTCTCTTTTGTTCAGGGTACAAACATCTAATGACCACTCTTATTGGGTTAATGTACACTGTATTTTAACTGTTCGGAACGCTTATTTCCTACCTTTAACATCTCTGCTAGTTGACATCACTGATGCCTCTGTCTAATGCTTGTTGTGACTGCAGGCACTTAAACACGCACTGGTTGTAGCAGGATATTACGCTGCTAGGGTCTATGTGAGTGTTAGTTGTGAGCTGATGGGGGGGGGTGGTTAGCAAACTAGCTTGCTACTTATAGGTCTGTTGGGGCGTTAATCGCTGGTAATGAAATGGTCTTGAATATAAGCTTGAGGTTGGCGTGGAGGGGGGTGGAGGTGGTAGTGATGGGGATTGTGTGGAGGTGTGGGTGAGGGACCGTGAGGGGGTGTGATGGAGGTCGTAGAAAATTCTGGACGGGTATTTCAGAGATACCCACCATATACGCTACTCCATCAGTACAAGTGCCAAAAAGTTCATTTCTCCTGTTTTGGGGGTACCAGCTTATGCATGTAGACACATCACGAATATAGCCATACAAACGAAATGAAAGGTGTTGCAGCAATGTTGCTGCTCAGTGGTTTTCCATAAGACAACCTGTTCTAAACAGATATTCCATAAAAAAGAAAATCTATTTGTAATACATATTTTAGGTATAAGCAGTTAACTTTTTTGGATTAAAGACCCGAAATCTCCTGTAGTTGCACTGTTACCCAGCCAGGTACTTCAATAAGACACCCCCCCACTCTAACCAGACCTATATCCAGAGAAAGAAATCTATTTGTAAATATATTTAGCTAGCAGCAAACTTATTTGGAATTCCACCAAAAAGTTCTGTTTCGCCCACTCGTTTCGCAACCGTCAGGAACCTTTACGTCAAAGACCCCCCACCCCCTCTCTCACACCACCCTCCCCGCTTCCCCTCCCCCCCCCCCCCCAACCCTCTCCCACTAGAAAAAAAATTCTCATTTCTACTCCCCATTGTCAGTTGCAAACTATAGGCATTGAGGCACTTTTGATGTGCTGTCTTGCTGTCCACGGTTCTTCCATAAGACCCCATTTCACAGTTTATCCATAGAAACAAATTGTATTTTCTAATCCTTGTTGCCAGTTGGAAATTATAGGGATTTAAGAACACTTTTGATTTGCTGTCTGTTTGGGAGTACCAGTTCTACAATAAGAGAATGTGGAACAAATTTTGACCTTTTTATTTTTATGTTTTCGAACATGGAGCGAACTAGAGGTGGTAAGCGAGCAATGAGGGTTGTAGGACGTGGAGCTAGAGGTACGAGACAAGGCACTCTTTTCAGTGTTCCGGACAACACACAAGTGAGCACATCATCAGTAACAGCACCGCCAGGCCAGTCATCGATTGGTGAGTTCCTGTGGTCTCATTTCTGAAGAGCGGTGCCAATTGATATTCATGGTTAACACACCCTGATCCAGCAGTTTTACCTCTTCTTTTTTTCCTCTCAGTCACGGCCACAAATATGACCGTCATCATAATTATCTTCATCAGTCAAACTGAAGCAAACAACAGGGCCAAATGTCACCCTAATAAACAGACCTACTAGATAATCCATATTCAGAAGAGCTCTTGATTGACACAAGTGGTTGGGTCAAAAGGCATTTCAATGTCATGAGACCAAAGAGAATGATTTTGTATGCTTATGACACCCAATCCGCACTGATGCCCTCAGAGAGGAGAAGGAAGCTGGCCCTCTCTTTCCGCCGAGACTCCACCCTCTTTAAGTGCAAAATATGATGAACACAGACGGCATAAAGGCATGGAACACGGTATATGTTCTCCAGGCCCTTCCCATAAACATGGAGTTGTGCCTTTGTTCAAGTCATATATGCGCATCTACAAGAAGGGCGACTTTGTGTACATTAAGGGTATGGGCACCATACAAAAAAGGCATGCCACATAAATGCTATCATGGCACGATGGTAGGAGTCTACCGTATTGTTACACTGCATTGCTGTGGGTCATAATTCTGAACAGCAGCTCAAGGGTAAAAATCCTTGCACAGAAGAATCATACGTCCGTATGGAGCACACATTCGCCACTCCAAGAGCAGAGGTAGTTTCCTCCAGCGTGTCAAGGAAAACAAGAGGAAGAAAAAGGAAGCCAAGAGAAGAAAGGGGGGAGGAAGGCACCTGGGTGGAAGTGAAGCGTCAGCCAGCTGAACCAAAAGAAGCTCACTTCGATTCCGCACTCATGGAAAAGGAACCTGACCTCCTTGAGCCCATTCCCTATGAGTATATGGCATATTGTCTCTATATCCTTTGCAAAATATTCCTTTGTTGCTAAGCTTAAGGATGTGATAGTGCTTTGTAAGGCTTTATCGAATTTAATATGGGGGCAAGCGCTCTTGTATAGGCAGAAATTTCTCAAGCCCACCGGGTCTTGACTGTCTCCTGAAAAAGGCCAGTTTAGCTCCCTTCCGGGTTGACCCTGCTTGGCCCGACTGTCACGCTGCAGGTCATAAAATTTTTTTCTAGTGCCATAAAAAAGGGTCCATGGTGACAAAAGGGAAGTACCCGTCAGGGGCCCAAATAAAAAGGGGGCACGGGATATCTAAAAATAGGAACTAGTAATGGGTGGGTGCCCCATTTGATCTAGCTGCATGGTGCCCTGAAATGGTTAATAGATGACTGATGGCAGCTTGGGGTATACTTCACCCCCATAAATACTACCCGCCTGTGAAACCCCCTTTTCCCCTTTTGGGGTTTTTGCTGCCACCACAAATGACATGTTCTTGGGCACTGGTGAAAAAGTGATAGGGGGTCCTACCAGTTTCCATTTTACCATTTCCAATCCGGGGTTTCTTGTGTCAAAGGGGCCCCCCCCTAGCAGGCTACCTGTACCCGCTATACTTCTGTCCCCCATCTTTTAGAAAAACCTTGAAAGGAAAACTTATTTTAGCCTGTGAATTTTTTTCTGGACTCTTAGAGCCCAAAATTGTCTTCACTAAGTTTTTCCACGTTCCCGTTTACTGTTAGGAAGGTTAATGCGCTTCTCCTCACCGTGTTAAAAAAATAACCGAACATCCTTTCCCCTGACTTTAATACTTCGGCGTTCGGTTCGAATTTCTCAAAATTCGGGGTTCGGCCGAACTCTAATTTTTTAGTGTTCACTCATCACTAAACATGTTTTAAGATTTTGGAACCCCCATGTCAAAAATCCCTGCAGTGTGGAAATGTGAATTGTTTCACAAATTTTTTTGTAAAAAAATGTAAAAAGGGGGGGAATGTCGCTTTACAGCGGTTTTTAAACCCCAAAAAACATCTGTAAAAAACCACAAAAAACCCTTTGCCGTGGGGAAAAAGCCCTAAGGCTCCTTTGGGCTTCACTAGAGCTTACTGCAAAGTAGGGTAATTGGGGCTGAAGACCCAGGTCTCACTAGAGAGGTGTAGGAGGAAAAATGCAAATGGGGAGGACCGACAGGAGGAACTAAGGAGAACAGAGGAAACATGAAACAAAGAAGAATAGTCAAATACCAGGAGAGTTTATAGTTTTAAATAAAGGAGCAGAAGAATCACCATGAACCAGTCATAAAACAGAAAACACTTCTCCAATTGCACTCAGCAGGAGGGAGCCAGGATACAGAAAGAATCACCGGGAACTGGCTAATAAGCCAACAGGTTTAAATATCCTGCCTCAAGCATAGACTGGACACAGGTACAGAAGCTCTGTTCCAACCCAAGGCTGAGGCTAGGTCAGAAGACATGAAAACCTGAAAGAGACAGTAAAAGAATTTCTGACACTTTGGGATCAGCTAATTACAGGAGCTGCTGGGCTTTAACACAGCCAAATCAGTTCTACAAGCGGTGTTACGCTATGTTCACACGGCTTATTTCGGGGCGTATTTACGGACGTAATTACGTCCGCAAATACGTCCCGAAATACGTTTCAAATACGTGTCACAAAGTGTGGCAAGTATTTCACGTCGTTAAATAATTCAGCATTCTTTACTATGGGATTTACGTTGCAAAATATGCCTCAATAGTGACAAGGGATCTAATTTTACGTTCGGATTTTACGGACGTATTTATCGCCCGCAGAAATACGTTGCGAAAAATATGGCCTCGTGTGAATGACCGGGCGTATTGACATTGGAATCAATTCTAATCTAATTGTTCATTATTTGAAACGTATTTCAGGACGTAAATATGTCCGTAAATATGCCCCTGAAATAAGCCGTGTGAACAAAGCCTTAGAGACTGTATTTCCTAATATATCAGTCCCAGTTACAGGAAAACCAGCAAACTAAAAAGTTATGTACAAATGCCCTCCACAGGTTTTTTTTGTGACACAATGTATGAAATTAAAAGTAAAAATGTAATAAATAAAAACAGACACAGCCCAAAGCACAACTTTTAGCCTAACCCTTGACAACCCTAAAACTATGTATCTCCTTGAAACATTCAGAATGGAATAGTAATACAATTATAAACCTTATTTTAGAGGCATTTTTTGCTATTAAAAATGATTGTTGTTTATTTTAAAATGAAAAAATTACATAAAATAAAATCGTAAGTGATACCCAAAAAAGTAACAAAATAGGTAGGATAACCAAAGTAGTGGAATAGTTTTGAAAACCACATGTGCCAAAAAAACGAAACTAGACATGGTTAGGTAAGAGGATAAAATGTCCAGTCAGGATGGGGTTAAGCTGTGCACTTTGTAAATTATATAGTTAAGAGTTCCAAACTTTGCAGCCAGATAATGCTCTCAGTGCTATGATGTAGTTTTCATAAAGACTTAGGGCGACATGTATGATCGGGAGTTGCGCCAGTTTTCTGGCGAAAACTGCGCCTCACCGATCCAAATCCCCTGTTGGACGCAGGGATGCGATGTCGGCGCAGCCTTCGTCTCTTTCGGCTGCGCCTAACATGAGAGGAGAGTTGTAATAGGCGCGGTGTGGGCGTTCTGGGGCGGGACGCGGCACATTCGAAAACTCCGAGGCATGTATGATTGCGGCTCGGCAAATTGCGGCGAATTGCAGCGCTCGCCAGCTCCGACAGGCAGACCTAGCTGAATGTGGTCTAAATGAGGGGAGAGGGAAGTGAAGCGAGAACGTAACATGAGAGGAAACATATAGAAGATCGCAAAAGAAATCCATTTCGGCTCTCAGCTCCGTGAGGCATGGAGTATGATTCCAAAAAAAACGTTTTTATTAGGTGAAAAACATTTTCAGAAAAAGAGCACAAACCTTCTAAAAAAGAAAAAATTTAAAAAATCCCTTTCCAAAAATCAAGAACGGCGCTACATCAGGAATTAGGATCTTGGAAATTGCTGGGAAATACAGTAATTCAATTGTGTAAGCTCTTCTCATTGGTCGGGGAAAAAACCAAAACCAATCAAATAGGAGGACAGAGACCTATTAAAACCTAGGGAAAGTATTGGACCAATCAAATTCAAAGGCAGACAGTTTTAAAATACAGTTAAAAATGCAGAAAAAGCTGATTGGTTGAGCTTGTGGGGGCTTGACAATCCTGGCCAATCAGAATAGGGAGCGGACGGGACCCCTTAACCTATGGAGAAGTATTGACCAATCAAATTCAAAGGCGGACAGTTCAAAATACAGTAAAAATGCAGAAAAGAGTGGTTGGTTGAAGTAGCGGGGCTTGGCTATCCCGGGCCCAAACAAATAGGAGCGACAGGGACCCATTCTAACCTATGAAGAAGTATTGACCAATCAAATTCAAAGGCGGGACAGTTCAAAAAACAGTAAAAATGCAGAAAATAGCTGATTGGGTTTAGCTGCGGGGCTTTTGGGCCCAAACAGAGCTCGAGCTACTTTCTCCATTGTAGTCTATGGACAGATCTGGGCACTGAAATCTCAGTGCCGTGAGGCATGGAGTATTAGTAAATAAATCCCTTTTTTTTAAGTGTAAAATATTTTCTGTAAAAGAGCTAAAACCTTCTATAAACATCAGAAATAAAATCACTAACAACGCGTTTGTCGCCGAGACGACGCAAACATCGGGAATTGGGATATTTGAATTTGCCGGGAAATACAGTGATTCAAATTCTGTAAGCACTTCTCATTGGTCGCCATAAACCAGCCAATCAGAATAGGAGCGACAGTGAACCATTATAAGCTATGGAGAAGTGTGGACCAATCAAATTCAAAGGCGGTACAGTTCAAAATACAGTAAAAAGGCAGAAAAGAGCTGATTGGTTGAACCCAGGTGGCAGATATGAATCCACCAATCATGTGTAGTGCATCTATTTTGAGTGGAGAAAGAAGGCTCACCCGCTGATTGGCTAAGCAGGACGAGCCCCTCTTCCCCCCAACCATACAGTACTAGAATATTCCCTAGACAGTAATAACTTTTAGGGCCCCCTTCTATCGCGCCCTTCTTTCCCACTAAAAATAGATGCACTACACATGATTGGTGGATTTCATATGCCACCTGGGCTCAACCAATCAGCTCTTTTGCCTTTTTTACTGTATTTTGAACTGTCCGCCTTTTCATTTGTTTGGGGTCCATACTTCTTATAATGGTTCACTGTCGCACCTATTCGGGTTTGGTTTTATGCCGACCAATGAGAAGAGCTTACAGATTTTGAATTACTGTATTTCCCGGCAATTCTCTATATCGCAATTCCTGATGTTGCGCCGTTCTAGATTTTTGGAAAGTGATTTTATTTATGTATTTTTTTAGAAGGTTTGAGCTCTTTTTCTGATAATGTTTAACACGTAATAAAAACGCTTTTTTGATTTATACTCCACGCCGCACGGACATGTTTAATGATTTCTCGCTGTTTTCCAGCCTGTCTCGTTCGGAATACATGTTAGGCGCGTCCCTTCTGCACCTAAGTCCCGCACTGCGCCACACATTGGCGAGGCAGGGGTGGACTTTTCA
Source organism: Phyllomedusa bahiana (assembly GCA_025379985.1). Lineage (NCBI taxonomy): Eukaryota > Metazoa > Chordata > Amphibia > Anura > Hylidae > Phyllomedusa > Phyllomedusa bahiana. Next base: position 7,047 of record JAODAL010006489.1, on the reverse strand, counting down.
CCGCATGTATGAGCGCACCTCCTCGGACGGCGAATCTTAGGCGCAGTCCCGCACTGCACCTAAGTTCCGCACTGCGCCTCACACATTGGCGAGGTGCGGTGGACTTTACACCACATGTATGAGTGCACCTCGGCACCGACATACATGAGGTGCAGCTTTCACGTTCGAGCGCTCGAAAACTTGCGCTCCGACGTGGCGAGCTTCATACATGTCGCCCTTAGGCTATGTTCACACGGCTTAACTGTGGGACGTAATTACGTCCCGCACTTACGCCGTGTGGCCGGGGGGAGCGGGGGAAGGTGGGAGGGGGGGGCCGGCACTTCGCCGGCCCATAAAAAATCTTACTAGGGGCGTGTATACCCGCTACAAAAGACATGTAATTATCCCCTCCCCGCGGTTTCCCGGCGGGGACAGGGACGAATCCTATTTTCATGAGAACTTTGGTTACCGAAGTGGGCCATTTTCAGCCCGAAATTTTTCCATTTGGCGCGTAAACGGCCCGAAAAGGCCCTTTTTTAACCCGTGTGAACAGGCCTTTAGAGAAAAAACTTAAATGGTTTTTTTAAAAAAAAAGAATAAAGAAATACATTGTTTTCCAAAGTTGCATACAAAATGTTTAAACCCCCCTTTATTTGTTGTTTAATCTTTCTTAGGGTACACCCTGACGGGGGTAAGCTTGTTAGTAGAGAAGATTGAAACAAAGGTTTTACGGAACAAGAAAGGGCCCCAGAAAGGGAAAAAGAACGGAGGCCAAATGACATGTGGGGAAGGAGTCTTGAAAAATTGTATCACCTCAAAAATTCTGAACCACAGTGCCGAGGAAACCCTCGGGGCGCCCTCTCTTCACCCAGACTCTTGCAATATATATAAAAAAAACATCTTAAAATTGCTTAACAAATTTTTTTCACATTATTAGCCTCATTAGGCCAAAAAAAACGCACTTCAATGCATAAAGTGTGATTTTCCTGACCTCAAAACATCAACACACCTGGGGGCAAAGGAGCCGAGGTAAAGGAGATCACGCGGAACACTCAATGGACATTGCCAAAAGGGATGCCCCTTTGCCGGGAAACCCGTTACCAAATGAACCGCGGGGCAAAAGATTTTTTATCTTTTTTTGCAATGAAAAACTTTTTATGGCTGTAATGATGCATAATAAAGGGAAAAAAATTTTGTTAACAATTATAGGAGTGATTTATTTATATATATTGCAAGTGTAGGGAAGTAGCAAATCATGAGAGGGTGAGAAGAGGAAATATTGTGGGAGGAATTTAAAGTTGTGGAGAAAGTGAGCCAAGACGACGTTAGAGAAATCAGGCTCCCTTTTTCCCCTTTGTTTTGTGTACAGGTTTAGTGATTTGTTACTGTGGGCAAATTTTATTGGAGCAGTTTTGGAGGGGGGGTTTTTCAAATCCCCAATTTAAAAAGGACCTTCACCACCCGAGAAACCTTTAAGTAAAAAAGACCCAAATAAAAAATACTTTTTTCAAATATGCTTCATTAAGAAAATTAAAGCATCTCACCAGTAATTCAGTTTTTTTAAAAAGCGCTCGCCCGTTAAGACAGCTCTGAGGTCGTGCCAAGTCGGCACCTGACAGCTTGATGGATCACTATGTTGACAGTTGTGTCTAAGTAACTGCTTCTGAATTGGGAGAGTCCAATGTGCAAGGGAGAGCCTGTAAATCTAAATCATGTGCATACCAGCAGCAGTTTATTATAGATGCCTGTGTGCTGTGGAGGAGGAGGCTGAAGCAACAGGTAAACCTTGTCACACTATATCCTCAGTTTGCTGTGCCTGCTGAACTGTATGTAGTGAGAGACTCAGATTACCCTGTACAAGCAGCTATGCCCTCAGCTCCCTCTGCACAGTTGGTATCTCTCACAGAATGAAAAAGGTCTCCAGAGTTGCAAAGTGAAAGTAAAACATGTTCCCCTGTAATACTGAGTTAAACCCTTTAATTTGCTAATGACGTCTATTTGAGAAAAGTCTTATAATTTAATCTATTATCAATTTTTGGGTATTTGCGTGGAGGTGATAGGTACTCTTTAAGGATAGTTGTGGAGAGGAGGGCCCTTGGTGGGGGCTGGACTTCTCTTATTTTGAATGATTGGGAGTTTGGACTTGGTACAAATGCCTTTAGGGACTAAAAATGGGCTAAAGCCAATGGAAGGATGGAGTTGAGAATAAGTACCCTGAAGCTAAAAGTACTTGGTGCCTCTGAGCCAATGTTCATCAGCTAGAGTCAATATTTGGGAAAGGGTATGCAAATCATTTTAATAAATTTGGGGCTTTGAGGACCTCTCTAATTTGTGATTTACATTTGAGTTATATGTAAATTAAAGGTTGCTGTGGTCAATTTAATCCAACTCTGGTGTGCAATATCATTTATTTAAGGGGAAAGTTTGGGTCCAATAGGTCGGTGAAAATTAAATGTACCCCTCCGATGTAAATGGGTGCACTAGAAGACCATAAAATATACATATCTATCTATCTATCTATCTATCTATCTATCTATCTATCTATCCACTGTATATATAATATATATTGAGCAAAGCAAGGAGGAATGTTGAAATAGAACAAATACATTAATCAATCCAGAATATATTTCACAACATAACATTGTTGTTTGGGAGCAAGGGCTGAAATTTGAGAGAGCCCTGGGGCTGCCCTTTTCAGAGCAGTCATTAGTCTACTTGTAAAAAGGGATCGGAAACAGAAAGATTAAGAATTCTTATGTCAATAATGTTATAGTTTATGTCACACCTTTCCAATTTAGGATTACTTCAGTTAAAAAAAAGCCATACCTGGAAAAACTTTTTCAAAGTGTTGATTCTGAATTACTCTCCAACCTGAAATTTAGACTGGGCATGGAAAGCTCAATCAATGTGCTGGATAGTACAGTTCCCGAGTCAACAATATGATGCCCAGCAAGTATCATGTATCAGTCCTATTCTAACAAACAAAACCCATGCAGGATAGTTTTTCTTGAATACAATTAAAAAAACATTTACATGTGTGTCATTTTGGCTTTTTTTTAATCAAAACAAAGCATGCACTCGCTATAGCTTTTCGGTTGTTTTTTTTTAATTGTTTTCGCAAAAGAACTTGGGAGACTCCAGGTAAAACACATGTACAAATGATATTAAATAATCAAGTCACAAAACTTTCATTTTCATATACTGTTGTGAAAATAAAGCATGTGTGTCCTCATTTTGCACTTATTTAAAGGGGTTTTGCCAGGACGTGCCTTATCTGCTAAGAAGGAAATGTAAACAAGCCACGCTGAGCTAAGAGAGTGAGAGACACAGACAGAGCACAGAGCCAGACACAGCCAGAGCACAGAGCCGTGCATAAGGGATCGTGTGAAATGTTCACTCAAATAATCAAACTACAACTAGTGGATTCTCTATACAAAAGACAACACCTTTTCTCCACAGCAGCTTGGAAGCTTCTTCATGTTCTCTGTCATCAGATAAAGCAGGGATCTACTCAGATAATCACACTACAACTAGTGGATTCTGTATACAAAAGACAACATATTTCTACCCGGTGCCTTGAAAGCTTCTTCAGCTCCCTTTCATCAGATAAGAAGTGTTCTCTGCGCAAGCCCTGCCAGCAGCTCTTGTCAGGTCGTATCTAATAGAAGCTTTTAAGTAACTAAGGGCAGGTAAGGCAGCCTGTAGCTCTCTCAGACTGCAATTTTTGTAATCACATATATTTAGAAAAGTAATTAAATACCCATTTTGGAGCATCCCAATTCAACATTACATCGTGGCAAAACCCCTTTAAGACAAATAGGTTGGATTTTTCTCACTATTTTATAGCTTAATTTTATCTTTAGGTGCTATGAATAGTTTGGTCTTGCTGTACTAAGTAAGTGCATCTCATACGACTGTATGGACGACTGTAGACATCAGTCTCTCTATAACTATCATTCATTGAAGGCTTTATTAAGTTGACTACATTGCTAGAGTGTCTGTCTGTGTTTGTCACTGTAGAACTGCAGATGTAGCAAAGATAAACTTGATAGATGATGCATCATGATATCAAAACACCAAATGTTATCTCAACTTTTTCACTGCATTCAAATGCTTTAGTTTCTAAATAAGAACTGGTAACACAAAAACTCTGATATCAAGCTAGACTCTGCTTCATCCGTAACCGACAATGTGAATATCATTCCTACTGTGAGTAAGTACATTAGCCAGAATTACTTAATAACCTATATAGATGTACCAAACCAACTCATTAAAATATATACATTTCATTTCAACAATTTATAAAATTAAGCATATAAGAAGATTGATAAAGCACTATCAAAAAAGTAGCGAGCAGTGATAACCAGAGCAGGAAACAACATACAAATCTACTACATGTATAATGGTAAATATACTGTATAGTAAGAGTAGAAATCCCCAATTCAAATAAATTTCATGCATGTTCCAAACAAAAACTAAACCATGTCCTAGAGTGCCAAGTGCTCATAGAGTTGTAACATGATCTTTATATTAACAATAATGTATAAAACATATAATTCATATCAATATATCATCAATAAGTACCCATTTTATTTTTGTGTAATAATAGTATCACATAATTCATACAGATATATTGAGGTCATCAAAGTGAATCAGTGTTGAGTAGTGAGGAGCGATTACGTTGGCTATCGACATCGGGCGATAGTCGATAGTCGGCCACCATCGATAAGGTTTTTCGATAGTGAGCAGTCGATTATGAGCGATGACCATTAAAGTCTATGGGAGAGCAACAACACCTTCATTCTTACACCCAAACAGGGCTGGAGAAGCTGGAATTAACAGCCACAACAGTCAAATGGATACCTGCTACATCTTATGCACAACACTTAGGCTATAAAAGCCACAGAAAAAAAGTCACACACCATTCACTATCCCTGTCTTGTACCACAGCATGACCCTTAAACCTGCATCACCCACAAATTAAAAAGTGCCAAAGCAGTATTATGTGAACCATCATTTTACTTGAACTGGACATTGAATATCCCTGTCCTGGAACGCAGCATGAGCCCCAAACCTGCATGACCCCAATTTAAAAGTGCCAGGAAAAAGGAGTCTTTCAACCACTATTTTAGTTTCACTGGACATTGACATCCCTGTCCTGGACAGCATGACCCAAACCTGCATGACCCCAGATTAAAAAGTGCCGGAAAAGGAGTCTTTGAACCAACATTTTAGTTGCACTGGACATTGACTAAACCTGTCCTGGACCGCACAGCATGACCCTTAAAGCTGCATGACCTCCAGATTAAAAAGTGCCGGAAAAAGGAGTCTTTCAACCACCATTTTAGTTGAACTGAACATTGACTATGCCTGTCCTGGACCGCAGCATTACCGATAAACCTGTCTGAACCCCAGATTAAAAAGTACCGGAAAAAGGAGTCTTTCAACCACCATTTTAGTTGAACTGGACATTGACTAAACCTGTCCTGGACCGCAGATGACCATTAAACCTGTCTGCCCCCAGATTAAAAAGTGCCTGGAAAAAGGAGTCTTTCAACCACATTTTAGTTGAACTGACATATACTGACCTTTTCCTGGCCACAGTATGACCATAAACCTGTCTGACTCCCAGATTAAAAAGTGCCGGAAAAAGGAGTCTTTCACCACCATTTTAGTTGAACTGGCCATTGACTATACCTGTCCTTGCCACAGCATGACCCAGGGCCGAGTTACAGTGGGTGCGTGAGAGCCCAGGCTGGCTCCGTCATCTATTAACACGCAGGTTAAAATGCCCTGATGACGCAGCAACGAAACTGTCGTGCTGAAGCAGAGTGCGGAAGCGGAAGTGTGAGAACTCCAGCCTTCCTCAGTACACAGTCAAGACCTGGGTAGCGCTTGCCCCTCCGTATGAATGCGGACCAATTGAGCTTCACTTGGAAATACTGGTGGTTAACGCTCCTGTTCCACCCAGGTGCCCTTTTTTTTTGGCATTCTTTTCTCATTTTACTCAACGTGCTGGAGGAAATTGTCTCTGTACTTTGTTCACTGTCCTTGCTCCAAACTCCATGTCCTCTGAATAACCTACATCTGGTCAAGTTTTCCTGTACCTCCCTTGTACAATTCAGAGGAATTTTTTTACCAGCTATTTTGTACATGCAAGTTTTTTAGTAGTTTAATTCTAGAAAACACAATTTTTAAAATAGGAAAGGATCCCACCATGTCTTTGTTTCTCTTTTTTTAATTGTAAATTAAATGGTTTGTTCTCAATACAGGGATTGATAGCTAATGTTAAAGATCTTGCAAAAACAAGTCATTTTGCAATATGTGTCCATTAACAGTGTCCTACCTATTCCCGTTTTGACAGCACATCACCCTTAGCCACTCTGCAATTGTGAAGAACAAATGTCTGTTAGAAACACTTTTTTAAAGGACTGTATACAGCCCTTCAAAGCAAAATGCCCAAAAATTTAAAGCATGACTCCTTAGCCCTTTGACAATTGTGAAGAACAAATGTCTGTTAGAAACAACATTTTTTTATAATAGGACCTGTAGTATTGCTGCAATTTCAAAGCAACATGACCCCAAAAAATTAAATAAAAAAATGACTTTCTCAGCCACTATTAAAAATTGTGAGGGAGAAATGCCACTTAAAAGCCACATTTCTGTTCCAAAGGACCATAATTATAGCTGTATCTCACAGCAACATGACCTCAAAACCATTTACAATGCGAAAACTTCTTAAGACAAAGTGAGTAAATGGAATACGGTGTTGTCATGAAACCTTGCTGTCTTTTACAGTCTCCTCACAGCAAAACCAGCAAAATGAACTGTTGGGAAAAGAGAATAAAAATTGCAGTAAGAAATGATCACTTTAAAAAAAAGTTTTCAAGAGGACCATTTCTGTTTGAAAGGAATGTGAAGTAGACCGCAACTAATCGGTGACCTCGGCAATTGGGGCCACAACATCATCAAGATCCATGCCTGATTCATCTTGATTAAAGTCAAACGATCCAATTATCTTGGAAAGCCGATGCGTTTGTCTGTAAACCCCCAGCTGTGCTGAATGTC